>JAMKCH010015201.1:0-24366 GCA_023653785.1 Ophioderma brevispina | reverse complement strand
GATTTCAACGGTCAACAACACAAGCCTAACACGACTCGACATGATTTCTCTGAGACGTGCGCTGTGTGTTGTTTCACAGCTCACATCATCTGAGCGTAAGGGCGGTTCTCCTACAGAAAAAGGAACATATTTCAGAGCAGAGAAATAAAGGTCGCGGCCCATGACACACAATAACATCACTACACGTTCCGTTAGAAACTGGCAGTTTTTACTTTCTTTAGGCCTGAGGAGTAAGTTACTAATGATTTTATATTAAAAGCACAAGTTTTGTTGCTACCTGGCCATGTGTCTGAACTCGACAACATGCGTGACATTGGGTGTGCTTCTAAGAAAATCACATCTATCGCGCTTCAAGTTAGCATAACATCAGAAGTATTCACCATACCTGTAAACAGTATACATTTTATAAAAGGAAATTTCATGAGGAATTCAAATATGCCACCTAAAAATTGGGTAGGGTGAAGTAGAAGAACTTTATGGTGAACAACATTTTACTTTCAAGGATCACAAAAATAGTTTCTTGCAAGAGCCTATCTCACCCCCCATGGGAACCTACAATTATTTTCTCTTCAGATTGAATTCCTCATCAATTCCTTCTAGAAAATGTATAACTTGCGGGGTTATGCCTTTTCACAAAATAAGAATACATGCAAAGCAAACATTTAATAACTTTGTGTATGCAAATGAGAGGAAAAAGACTCAATACCACCTGGAGAAGCTCATTGAGTTCCATTTTCTCCCTTATCATGCCATCCAGGTATGAAAATTAGAGAATAAAGGTATGATTTTGGGAAACGGTACTCCCTTTACGACGAAATTGAAGCCAAGGGATACATTATTTTAAGTGCAAAAACGAGGCCGGCGGCGACGTTCTTCCACGCAAGAGAAGAAATAAAGGTGTCGCCTGGTTTCGATGTGGTCAAATAGAGAGTAACCGGTTCCCAAAATCATACCTTTATTTGTAAACAGCTTTAACACTAGTGAGATCATCTTTAACCTAATTTCGCTATACTTTACAGGCTTAAATACAACAAGAACGGACTGCAACCACCCAGTAACAAACATTTCGAACAACCCGTGAACGCAACAAACATTCGCAACGTTGGCAGGCGTGCGTGAACGTAGCAAAAACGCAGTATGACGCGCGAGTTACTTCAACCTAAAATAAGTCAATACGCAGCGCGTACCGGGGTTCACATTGTCGAAGTGAACCTGGGCATCAGCCAATGATGAAAGTACTTCATTTTCACAGCTGTTAAGAATATAATTTACTGAAATGTACTATTTCAATATCTTTTGAAAAAAAAAAAACTGAAAACAACAACATAGTAAGTGTATACCTGGACCAATACTTGGCCTGAAGTGGAGTTTCATACCAATGTCATTACATTTGGCAATTGAACACATGTATAGGTCGTCATCATTGCGTCAGATTAAAGTGGGCTCCTCTCTTAACAAGTTTAATTCCAAAGGCATGCAGTACAGTCCTTGGGACTTTTGTCTTACTAGAGTTAACATAGGCAAGAACCACTGATGCGTATTGTTGGCATATGATCATGACATTATGTCGTGAACTCGTAAATTGAAGAATTTTAATTAAAATGTGGTCAATTACTTTTAATATTCATGTGGCCCTATTCATATTAAATCATGTAGATGTGCAATAGACCATTAAATCCAATTTATCTGTGCAGAGAAGTGAATGCAGCATATTACACTGAGAAATGTTAACTTCCATAGAGATTGTGTGTGCTACCGCCCCTTCCCCCGCCTCGCTTCCCCCACCTCCACCACCCTGCCCATTATGAATTCTTTTAGTCACGCTGTCATCATTAAAAATGCTAGAGTATTCATAATTACATTAAATTAAATATTAAAAAAAAAAATGAGACCCAAAAAGCATAGCAATACCTTCATGTTTGCAGAGTACATCATTCATTAAAGTCGAATTGGAAAAAATGTAACAGCACCACCTTTTTTGGGTGGCGAGTTCAAGACACATGGCCACCATGCTATGAGAGCCAGTTATGAGTTAGAGTGTAAGTACAGTGAAGGTGGCATGACATCGGGCGGGACCCGTCGAATTCCTGGAACTCGCGAGATCAAACATGTGACTTGGCAATGCAAGTTTAGAATTTAAAATGTAAAGTCTTGTAAATACTTGATTACAATTCTTAAAATTTGAAAGGATTCGGGTACACGGGTACCGCTCAAAAAAAAAAATCGGGTACCCGGGAATCAAATTACCGAAAAGAGACCCTTATTATTAAGTATAACATACCATAGTTACAGATGACCCATTACACTTCAAATGTGAAACACATAGCGGTTGGTGTTCAAAATTAATACAAAAAATTATGTCATCATGATCGGATGTGTGTGTAGAGATTTGGCCTTTGAAGTCTTGAACATCCAATTCCAACATATAAATACACCTTGCTATGGGACCCATACTGGTCATTTTCCTTGCATTTCAATTCATATCTTTCTTAACGCAATCCTGATCTATTCGTATTTTTTTATTATGAAATTAACTTACCATTCATCTCGAATCTCACATGCTAATAGGCCTATCAATGATGAAATTGAGTTAATTAGTATTTAATTAGTTAAGTTGGTACTAATGGGATGGCATTAACTATGGAAAAGGAATAGAATTAGTTTGTCACCTAATTTAAACTGTATGGTGATGACTGACTAAAAGCATTTAGTTTTTGGTGGGTAATGCTTGTGTAGGTTTGAAACGAATCGCATTACTTGCAGGCTGTTGTTAACTGTTTTTTTGAATTAAATCAAGTTAATTAATCATCTTTAAATAAGGGTATGAATTTGATTTACGTTAGTTGGAATTTTCTAATAAGATAGGTTGGAACATGTTGCAAGAGAAAATCTCCATATTCACTAGTTGTTTGCATTTTACAACCATTTGAAAATAGTAAGCAGGTCAAAAAAAAAACCCAAATTCCCATAGACTTAACACAGGAGGCTGCACCGCGGCCCTCACAGTTGAATTCGTTATCATTTTGCTTATATTTAAAATGACACCAATGAAACGTATGTGAAAAAATAATGCATCTTGAAAAGAAGAATAAATAGCTTTAAAATAAGCCAAATTTATGACAGTTGGACAATTATTAATCTTGAAGCACTTTGCTAAACCCAAAAAGTTAGTGCTGATGTAACGTACTCCCAAAATCAGGTGTCCCACTATTCTGTCGGTCGCTGTGATGTCACCAATTGGAATCCTGCCACATCCTGATTGGTCAATTACGGCTCTTCCAATTTACTCCCTGGAGTGAAAGTTTACCTTTGGAGTGAATGAATGATGCATTCAACAAACTCGCACTTTGCAAATTGCAGCAAAATTACTAACTGAAATGATTTCTTTTTACATAATAGCATCAAAAATTTATATCCTGCCTGATCCTGCGGCTGTATCTCAAGAAATATCTTGAGATCAGATCAAAATTGATTACATGTAAGAAAACTTCCAGCATTCCGTAGACGGTCCATAATAAGTTTCACGCCAGTCAGTGAGACTCTGATGTGTGTGGCCAATTCCACACACGTTGCGACCCGGACAGAATACGCCACATGACCCTATTCATTTACAATAGTGATCAACTGCTCACCTCGGAAACTACGCCAACGAGGGCTGGTGAAGCCCGAGGGTGGAACTTGATCTAATTGGGCGAAAGTTTTAGTTTAAATTTACTCACTATTTTTGTATACCTTACAGCTGCATTGAACTCATATCTACATTTTATTCCACAGCAACCAGACAAATTAAGTCTCTATCTGCTTATTTTCTGGTTAAAGAAGTCTTCCCATGTTCAACCGTATTGCACTAGAATTCCCGTCGACTGACCCGTCTCTCGCTATTCCATCTAGCAAGGAGACCCTCGCCTCGTTCCTCCCTGTGTCTATCCCCCCGTGACTATCCACCGGCGTGGAGCTGCGCTCTGTGGCGAGGTCAGGTGGGAAAACGAGAGTCCTTCTAGATGGACTTACATGGCACCAGCGTAGTTAGCCGTGACGTCATCGTTTGTTGATCATTCGCACTGGAGACCTTTAAGGGGCATTTGAGAAGCAAATTTATTCGTGGTTTGACATGAAAGAGGTAAAAAACTCTGTGTTAGATTA
The DNA here is from genome assembly GCA_023653785.1 of Ophioderma brevispina. Classification (NCBI taxonomy): domain Eukaryota; kingdom Metazoa; phylum Echinodermata; class Ophiuroidea; order Amphilepidida; family Ophiodermatidae; genus Ophioderma; species Ophioderma brevispina. Next base: position 20,223 of record JAMKCH010015201.1, on the reverse strand, counting down.
ATATTCGACTCAGGTAGTCCTCAGTTTATTCCGAGGCGAGGTGCTCTGACTAACACCTACCTCCATTTTGGGTGGTCGTGTACTATGTCATACTGAAAGAAGTGAGTATTCTATTGCAGGGTCCATCCCGATTTTATAAAACTGACATTTTACTTCTCTTGACTTACCAAATCCGACCTAATGTCACTGTTCTTAGTTCTAACAATGTGCATTCATGTCAGTGTACCTTCACAGGATGTTTGCATCAATAACTGGTGCAAAATAAAGAAAATTGAAGGCACTCAAGTATACTAAATTTGCCGTTATTAAAAATTCCACATCAAAAACTTCATAAACATGTTTACATAATACCTCAGATTGCTGTTTTTGGTCCTATAATTATTTATTCATGATAATAACACCCACGGAGGTTTTCCCCCCCCCCGAAAAAAAAAAAAAATAAACATACCAATTGGACGTCGGAAGTGAAATATTTTAAAACTTTTTTTTCCGACAGGTTTTTCTGTCGGAAAAACCCCGCGATATCCTATGTACTCTTGTTCTTAAGCCCCGGCTTCGCCCTGCGCTACGACGTGGTCGTAGCATCCTCAGGTATTTTATAGAATTCCGTTTCGAGGGCCAAATGCTTCAATAGCGGGGATTGGGGGATAAGCTGCGGGTAAAAAAAAATTCCCGCACCTATTCATTTGTACGGTAATGAAATCTAAAGCATTTCATGATTTTGAATACATTTTTTCCAAGACCTCGGGCTGCGCGCTCTGAGGTCCTGGTTCTGGAACGGACCTAATTTTACAATGCTACCGGTTATTCAACGGTAAGTGCTCCACCGTGGGATACGAGTCCGCCAATAAAAAACGTTCATTCACGTAGAAGGTTTCTTTTACTAGATGATGTGATTGGGTGATATAGTACCCAGGCATGCGGTCCCTACTCATACGACACTCGTACTCACTCACTGTCATCATGATCATGACAGTTGAGAGTGAGTGTATGACATTGACAGTTATGTATGCACGGTTACAACTTTACTTACGTCCATCTATGTCCGCATTCCTGTGATCAGTCCAAATCCCATAGTGTTAAAAAATAAACTAAGACGCCATGACTATAAAATCTGTTATTGCAACAGTTCTACTGGCCTAGACTATGTCAACTTGACATAGCAAGCTACCACCACGTCGACATGTCAACATCTTTGCGCCGGACTCCTTCACTAGCAGCTAATCTGTGATTTGCAGGGTACAAATATCGATATCCAATATCACTCTTTATCGCAAGTCGTACGTATGTCAGTGATAAAACAAGAGATAATAGTGAGCCGTTGTAAGAGGCTAGGCAGGGTATCGATTATTGATAGAATTTTGACAAGCAGTTGCCCACAGGTGGCAGCCAAGAAATCCCAAATTTAGAGGCTGCCATTGGCACGTGAAAGCGTAATTTCGGCGTAATGTTTCGACGGAAAAATACTAAGTACTACTCTCTTTTTACTCCCTTTTATATCTGTATAAAACAAATTATCACATTTCGTAGCCAGCCCTCCTCACGTTTTATGATCAAGACAAACCTTTTTATTCTTCAATTTCAATCCCGAAATTTGATGGATTATGCCGTTGTGTGATTAACCACAAGCGGTTACTTTTCACGTGGTTTAAGATCTCTTGGGGCCATTTCATGTGAGTTTAGAGATCACTCTATAAGGCTATTCCTCATAACAAAGGACTCAACCATTTTTTTTTGATGTGCGAACTGAAGTTAATGATAATATCAGTTCGGTGAAAACAACAGCGCCATATTTTCAGTGTCACATTGTAAAAAAATCAATAAAAACCGCCCTCCAGCCTCCACCTTTTCATTTCAGAGGCCACTGCTACGAGAAACTAGTATTATTTTTACACCAGTGTATAAGTCTTGCGTCCTCCCGTTGGAAGTTTAAATTATTGGTGTGCACCTTAACCTACTGAATGAGGGGACCTTCTGGTAAATCTAAACCTAATTCATGCAGTGAATGCATGGGGGCTTTGCTATGATAAAAACAAAGGATTCGCTAATTATTGCTCAGAACCAGAACTTGACCACATACGCATATCAACTGGGAATTAGGCCCTTGTTCGTAAAGTATTAACAATCTTGTTAATTGGGTAAGGACCTAGGAGGGTGCGTGTCGGTAAACCCCGTATTTTTAATCCAATGCATCTAAAGCCCATTTTCGAAGGGGAGAATAAGTTTAAAGGATGTCAATGTCCACCATGTAGACACTGAAGCAAATTTGGATTTTGTATTTTTTAGCAAATTTTAAAGATTTAGCAATTTGGCCAAATCCAGATTTTCGAGAAATAATGTACAGGCTATTAATAACAAAGACTCTTTAACCATCAGACCTGAAATTGGTGACAGGCGTAAAGAAAGAGTTTACAAGAGGTACGCTCGCGCGCCATCCAGAAGGGGCGGGTTAGAGTAGATCGCACGATCACATTTACGCGCACCCGCTTAAAGTACGCTTATCTTGTTAAGGGTACTTTTGCCAGAGGAAGTATAGGTCTGCAACAATGACGTTAAATCTCTTATATAGTTCCATGGTGGCACTGTTCCACGTTGGATTGTCCAACAAAAATGCTTGCGTGCCGTTCTGAATGAGACTCGCGCGTAAAATCAATAGCTGCGCCGTGCATGGCTATTGCGCAACTAAAATATGGATGGAAGACGCGAGAGGCAAAAAAAAAACGGGGAAAAATCACCCAAAAGGACTCTGGATGGTTTTGACAATGTATTGTTTTTGGTTTTGTGAAAACAAAAAAGCCGATTTTAGGCCTAAGTGTTAGCCTAAACTGTAAAAAAATCGTAAAAATATTTTTTTTAATTTTTCTATTTTTGTATTGTTTCTATGCACTTTATTCTAATTATAGGGCTATATAGCTACTCTTGTGTCCACAAACACCCCCTTAAAATGATCAAAGATGAAGTTCTAATTACCTTTTAAAAAAAGCCGAGATTCTTCTTATTATCTGATCTCATGGTCTAAGTATGCATGCCGAATTTTACGTGCAAAATTGACCTGGTAGAATTTTCTGATTTCCGTTAGGATAGATGGACAAAACATTGGCCTATGGGGGCACCGGCCGGATTTCGACTTTAATTTGGAAATAACCTTTTGAACTGGGTGGATGAAAGATGAACAAATTATGCACCTGTTCCCCGTAAAAATTCCGCTAATTAAAAACACGGCGGGAAGTCGATTACGTGTGAATGGAGAAAGAGTCTCACTATGTTACATGTACGTGTGTACCCATTCATGTGTGTACCTCACTAAAAATACGGGGTCAATATGCACCGAGAAAAAATAAAAATGACCCCATTTGAGGTACAAAATTACTCTTTTTGTGGTCATATTTAACCCTAAAATTGTTGTTTTAGCTAACAGACGGGGTAATTTTATTTTTAGTCGCGTTGCATATTTGACCGTATTTTTAGTTCTGGATAAAAGAGGCGATGCATAATTCCGTGTTGAGGTCCCTTTGCCAAAATTTTTATCCAAGAACTACAATTTAGCCAATTTTAGTTCACTGCGCCTGCCAAATTTTCGAAATTTCACTGAGTTTCCAAACGCCCTTAAAAATGATAAATCAGGTCCCATGTCCCCAAGTTCGGAATTAGGGGCCGCACCTCCCTCATGAAAAAAGTTACCCCATTTCCCCCTCAGCGCTATACTTCCATCTGTCCTCCCCTTCCTCGTCACTAAATCCAAAGGACTAAGGTAGTTTCAAAGGACGAATAATACGGGAATAAACATTGAAAAAATAAAATTTATCTACAACATTATTTGAATTTCAAGCATTTTTTACAAGTTTGGTTCTTCTAATATGTAACTATTTGGAATTAAGAATTGCAGTAGTGCTCTTTAAAAATACGCGTCGGGTGCATTTACAGTAAATTACAAACTAGTATGGTGTTGGCAGAATTGCCAGTGAATACTCCGAAAGTTCCAAAAACGCAGTACGTATTTAACGGGTGCAGCTACTTTCTGTTTATGGTACTTGTTCAATGTTCCCTAATTTTCCCCAGATTTTCAGAGAAAGTACTTCTCATTATAGAGGCAAACTGTTCAGAATAAAATGGATATGGTCTTATTTTTGAAATGCGTTGATTGATAACGCGCGAGAGTATTAGAAGAGGGTTGAATATCGCGTAACCTATGTTGCGTGTGACGCCTCTGAATGTGCATAGGACAGTTTTCTCACAATTTTGAACACAAAAAACGTGCTATTGTTACATATTGTGAAAGTAGGTCGGTGACCCCATCTTTTTTCTTCTTAATCGAAAGTTCTCGAGTGCGCAACTTTTAGTAAATTCCATCAAAAAATTTCGAGCAGACTGTTTGTTATAATAAAAAATGTCTGTCGTAAAAATCCAAATTTCCTAGGTTTGTGTACTATTTTTGCATCAAAAATGGCAAAAAATAGGTATTTTGAATAATATGATATGAAAAAAACGAGGTCGGTGACCCCTTTTTTTATTTTGGATTGTTGGCTACATCGATGGAAGTTGTTCATCCAAGTTTCAATTAAAAATTTCGGACAGATCTATCTGTCCTAGCCTCCTTAAAATCTAATATATATTGATAAACCTCGTAATATATCAGCTTCATGACTTTATGCTGACATTAGGCCTACAAAAGCTTACAAAGTTGCCGACATGGTTGGAGGTATTTACAGCAGGGGTTATATTTTCCCAAAGCATGAATATGAATTTACTTCCACAAAGCATGAATTATACCATAACAACATTCCCCGATTCTTCCACAAATTTCTAAGTTGTACCCCTTCTATCAAACATAACATTAAAATTGTCCATTTCATTCCCTCTAGCAGAAAAAATGAGATATTTTTCATCAATTCCTTGTTTGATTTACTTCATCATGCTTTTCAGCATGAACTGGTAGCAAAAATCCTCAAATCTTCCCCAAAGGGACAAAATTATTCCCAACCCTACAGCGGAATTATGGAAGAAATAGGGCTCTCTACAACAGATATACATATTACATGACTGTAGAGTACAAAGATACCTTGCAATTGCAAAGAGGAAAGAATGGCATTGTTTATAATTCAACTACATAACAAGTACTAAACTGTGTAATTTTTCTCTACCAATGTTACCAAGTTCATTTCAGATGTCCTTTTTTTTAAATGGAGAAAAAGGAAAATAATCCTGAAAACTAATGACACGTATTATGAGACCTCATACAGACATGGTATCATGACATGGACCATAATCCTATACCTGTAGTAACGGAATAAATATAGCCACAAGTTTATTGGGTTTGTACTCGCTGTTCTCTTCCAAGGCCTATCAGACATGATACTCCCCGGCCTAGAAAATCCGAACGATATAAATTACGGATTTAAAAAGGTATGTAGGTATGTAGGTGAATTATTAATAATAAATGCCAGGAGCGTTGTTCGAGTAAAGTGTTTGCTTATTGACCTGTATCCGTAATGCATTGCAGTGGCGTGCCAGCTTTTTTTTTCAAGGGGGGCGGCAAGATTCCCCAGGGAGGGGGGGGGGGAAGCTTCCCCCCTGCCCCCCCCCCCCTCTGATGTGCATATGATAACGAAGATGATTGGAAAATTGAGAGATTTATCAGCTGGCTTGGCGCGTTCATTGAAAGCAAGGTTGAGCACGTTGATGGCACATTTCAACATTGTCGGATGTTTTTAGGCGGGGAGTTATAGTTATGTGTTTCCCGTGAGCTTTGATTTTATTTTCCGTTCTCTACGGGAACTTGTTACTTATGATATGATTTAGCCAAGAAAGAAATTGATGGTGACAATTTTTTCGAGCATGTGTTAACCATTTGCATTGCAAATTAAGATGACGTTCATAATATTAAAATATAAAAACAATACCACTAGTAATCAATCAAATCAACCCTTTAGGCTTCCCTTTATCATCTCTAACACGTCAAGAGTTAAAAACAAAGAAAACAGAATTATTCCAGCAATATTTCAAGATGGCGTCCAAAATAAGAAATTATTGAAAATGCGGAATATTGGGCCAAAATATAATCATTAATATGAGGAAAAACAAAATCTTTTCAAAGGCTATCAGAAACTCTTAAGCATGATTTGCTTCCGATCCGGGTTGGCGGCAGATGTGTCCAAAAGTTCATTCAAATGGCAAAATTGTGACGAAATATGTCAGATTTTTGTCAAGCTCAGTTTGATTACAGTCATAAAATATATGTACATACATCACGGAATTCCCGAAAAAATTAATACCAATTGAGGTAAAATAACAAAATAAGAGGCATTTAATTTTTGTTTTTTTGCATACGAAGAAAACGGGCGGATTTTTCGTTGATCAAAAGCGCCAAATTTGCTATCCTCGTGACGTCCAAGTGATGACCAAAATCGTGTGACTCGAATTTATGCTGACATGTCATATTGATGGATTAATGAAAGTTAAGTAATAATAAATTAGAAAAAAAAAGTTACAGAATGACATATTTTGTTTCATTTCGTTGGGTTTAATTTATTATTGAAGTGGCAACAATGCGATTATGTGGTCACAACGACGTAATATGTTATGGTCATCACTTTGACGTCACCATTTGCCTGCGATGTGGATTTGTCGGAATCGTTTTTCGATTAATTAAGCTATTGGGCGGGAAAATTACAGGGCAAATACTCAAACAAATTGTGGACCAATTTTCACTTATTTTGATTTATAATGCTACGTTTTTTAAAGCGTTCCATCCATACAAATTGTCCAAAATATTCAGAATCATGACATATGTCCTTTAAGGGCGTCGTAAACTCTTGTCAGGCAATATTTAAATTATCTTTCCTTATGTCTCAAGATGTCAAGCCAATATGGAAAGTCTTAAAATCTCGTTTTTAAATTACAATTACCATCTGGGATATATATATTTTGTTATAATATCCAGAAATCACGATTAAAAGTAGGAAGTTAATATGACATTGACAACCGAAACTAGGTGTGGTAATTTGGTTTGTTAAAACATACTTAAAATGAAAAATTATGGCAATATGCCTTCGTTTAAGTTTTAAAACCTACCCAAATTGCCATGGGTTTGTTATCATTGACCACATCTTAAGATTTAAGCCTGATAACAAATAAAGTAATATTAACATAAAATATAGTAATCAAAAACATGGTTCTCAGACCCCAATCTATTACTTGTACAGAATTTTATAAAACTAATTATAATAGTCCAGGGCACAGACCTGGTGACCTTGTTATATTATATTACATGATAAAAAAAAAAAAAGTATTTTGTTTTTCAACGGTGTCTAGACCACTTTTTTCTGCCGAATCGATTCCGTGGATGCCAGACAGAAAAACATTAGAGCATTTTCGAAGAAACGCAAAACAATCACAATGGCCACTAAAACAACTAAACCTCATCTGTAAGAAGGTGTTCTTAGCTTAATGTATCAAAATTAAGGAAAAGTTTGTAGCTCTGCAATGGAGAGTTATATGTTATGCAACAAAGAGTCATAAGGCAACTATATTCAATTTGCGTGGACCTTTTGACCCTTATCTCGGTAAGTAAAACATATAACATAATCAAAACTATACACTTTGGGAGGTCCTCTTTCATCAGGTATAATTGCAAGCATTTAAAAATATAATCAGATTAACTTTTAATTGTTGACCCTGTACAAATTCAGATTACCTTTTTTACCATGTTAAGGAATTTGTACCCGTAACTCTAAAACCAATGGTTCGAGTGTGGACAATCTATACATTTTGGATCCTTATGAATAGATGGATAATATGGGGACATACATTTCAATTTGATTGGGCATTTTAAAAGTTTGCCCCCGTGTAAACTTAAATGGCAGCTACCGCTACTGAAACAGTGTGGACACCACATTGAGAGTACTAACTACTTAGCATTGATAATAGAGCCAGTGTGAGATTTTGGACCACCACTGCTCCGAGATAGGTTGTGGGAACCGTTCCAGAGCGGAGTATTTCATTATTGCTGACCATATACCGGGTTGCACTCAAAAAAAGGAAAACCACTCGAAGAGCCCTCTATTGCACAAGAGAGAAAAGAGTAAACAATACAATGATTAAACACATCTGAAACGTAACATTTCATTAGGTTTCCAAACCACGAAAAAGTTATTTCCAAAAGGAAACATATGACCGTCCGCCCCCACGGAGTTTATGGCCGATTGAAAAAATTTGTACCACTTTCATTGTATCCCAGGATTGTTTACTGTCATGGTACTGTCTCTAAGCTGTCTTTAACAAACCTTCTCACAAGCACATTCTCATCTTTCGGTCACGATGTCTTTTGTTTTGCGACCAAAGACCAGTTCTGAATTGAAAAGGTTAGTTTCAATTATTAGAAAATTCTAAGATCTTGCCTAGGGGGCTGCGTGACTCATATGGCTAGACTTAGTCAATGGCACAAAACACGGGACTTTGAGTTTACGATGGTATTTTGCACTTGTGTGTCGGGAACGAATAACAATGTAATGTATGGTGGCCAGTTCCTGAGTTTCTTGTATAACTATATTGACCCGAAATCCGTGCTACATAACAGGGTCCAATATTTTTATTACAAAGAGTATCTACTATTGAAAAGAAATGCCACCTGGTTTGAAAGAGGACAAAAGAGGTTACTTGCTATTATGTTAACTAATGGGAGGCCCGCGCTTCGCGCTGGCTCCCGCTAAGCTGTGTGTCAACGGGAGTAGTGAGTGATCACTGGAAACAGAAGACAGTGTGGCGGAGATATAGTCCTCCGGCGGGTTCACAGTCCGGGACAATGGGGGACAATAGGGACAATCGTTCAGTGACTCTTCACGCAAACTTAGTTTCACGCTTATTCCGTTGTCATTATGGAGGCCCGGACTATGATAACCATGCCAGGACTATGATTTCTTTCAACCGGTCATTGAAACAGAAGCGATCACCGGGGCGGGGCGATCACTGATGAAAGAGGTGACACAGTGGCTACACTACCGCAACCACACAAGGCTATGATTAACGACAATTTTGGCATATTGGTGGCTGTGCTAGCTGACACCTTGAGTATATAGATCATGTTTGGCTATGTGTATTGCTCCAATTGGGACGAAACTGATTGGGTTTCCCCTTGGCCGCGCCGACATCCGAATAAATTTTAATTGGTGGACGGTATTTTTTGACAATTTGCACACTATAATCAAGTATAGGGACAAGAAAATTGGGACTGAGGGCATGAGGATGCAACATATGATGGTAATAATTACATACGGGGGGGTGGGGGCACTTCCATTTGGTTTGTGACGGGGATGAAGGCTGTTAACTATTTGCATGCTGAGCAAATTCTGTATAAGTTAAACACATAAGTCAGCAGGTCCATTTAGAGTGCTTTCCAAATATTTGTAGGTCATTTGGGAGAGGATGCATCTAAAAAAACGACACAACAAGGCTATGTCTTCTTGATCATTTTAACTTGCATTTTCACGCCGCATGAAAATAAATAATTTGGAAATGTTTATAACAAGAAAGACCAAACATTGACCAAAATTCATCTTGACCGGTATACTCGCCTGCCGCACGCAGAGTTAAGACCCCAATTTTCAGCACCGTTGTCACCTAAAGATCCCAGTAGTTTGAAAAATGTCCACCCAAAGACCCATGTATTTTGAAAATGTTTCACCCAAAAGACCCCATGCATGTATTTTAAAAATGTTCACCCAAAGACCACCTTTTTGGAAAGTTTACCACACCTAAAGACCCCTTTTTTGGGAGAAATTTTGAAATGTTCACCAAGACCTCATTTGTTGAGTCCTCTGTCACCGAATGCCCCCGCCGTGTTTAAAAGCGCCAGCCTTACACCCATATCCATTTCAGTGTGATCCCGTCCCCGTTTGTTTGTATACGCTACGTCGCGAAAATATTCCCTAGGAATGGTGTAACAACACAATACTGTGAACGATTTTTACACCATGTACACGTTTACAATCGTGTGGTAACCAGATTCACTTGGCAACAGGGTAGGTAAGATGACATCGACACAGCGCCAATTTGCTTACACCACGTCTTCACATTTAAAAGATGCAAGCAAAATTAAAAGGCATTTTAAACCTAGGGGGTGGTCCACCTGAAAACAAAACTGTCATATCTAAAGAACATATGTTCTACATCAAATGGGGACCAATAATATTTCGTGGACACCCTCTAGAAACTTTTGTAAAAATATGGTTTTAAAGTTGCTAGCAAATTTCGCAGTTTTGCATTGCGATGATCAAAACTCGTGAGGAATTATGGGGATAGTCTGCAATTGAAAGTAATTATCAACGACAGCATTTTTGATTAGTCTAGGAGTCACGCAGGCGGAGGTTTTTAGATCTTAGCCTTATTCTCTTTACTGCAGCTGCGGGTCTGCCCCCCCCCCCCTCCACTCCACTTTGCTGTCTCTAAGACCATAACGACGGAGGCAGGCTTGCGCTCTCTTTCCATTTCAATAATTGAATTATAATCATTCTTGCCGTTCGGATGCTTCAAAGGGCAGTGGTTTTCTATTGCAAACGTTCTGGCAAGTTTGCTGGTGTGATTCCTGCTTTAAAGTGCAACGAGGAGAGTTGGAGGCATCCAAATTTGTCTCATAATAGTAATTTCATATAGCTTAGACACTCATAGATTTCTTACTTGTGTTTGATACAGAAGAAATGTCTAACAGAGAGAAAAACTGATTTTGATTGCTTATATTTCAATATAAAACATAGGCTGCATTTCATATTTGCTTCCTATACGAAATTAAAAATTTCACAATTTTTGTACCAAAGAAACATTTCTCAGCTTAATCCTTTCAGATGGGGATATTTTTAATGAAAGCTTTACATCAAGGCAAAAATCAGTACTTTTGATTTTTTAGGGACACCCGATATGTGAAATCTCTTGTTGCACCTTTAATGTTTCCTCTACGGCGGAGTCTAGCGGAGTCAAATCTGGGGATCTTAATCGCAACAGAATAACCGCTGCCTTTGCAAGCATCCGGCGGACAAGAATGATTAGAAGTCGATTATGGAAATGGAAAAGAGAACGCAAGCCTGCATCCGTGTTACAGACGACCAACTTCCCCAACCCCAAGTAGGAGAAGAGAAGCGCAGTAAAGAAGAATGAGGCAAGATCTTGGAATTTCTAATAATTGAAACTAAACTTTTCAATATCAGAACTGACCTTTGTCGCAAAAAACAAAAGAAATCATGAACAAACAATGGGCTTGGAGAATGTGTATTGTCTAAAGACTACTGAAAGAGTAACAATCCGTGGATAAAATGAAAAAGTGGTACAAATTTTCAATCGGCCATAACTCGTCCATATGCATCCTATTGGAAAGCTCTTTTCGGTGTCGGAAACCTAATGTGTTAACCTGTGTTAATTTGTATGGTTTACTTTTTCTCCTCGTGAAATAGAGGGCACTTTGAGGGTTTCCTTTTTTTTAGACATCCGGTAGTAGTAGCGATTTATTCCGTAATATCAAGGATTAGAATTGCAAATCTGGCACACCGATCCTTGCTGGTCTTGTGGTTAGGTAGCTGACCTTATGATACAATGGTCTCGGATTCGAAGCTCGCTACTGCTTCTTTTAAAATATATAAAATTTTCATTATTTTTTCAGGTTAGAGGGAAAAATTATAAGTCCAAAAAAGATAAGAAATCTCAATAGCTGCCCTTTGAGGTTAGTGAGGGAGACCTGCTCCTGGAGCATGGGTTGTGGTCAAAAACTACCGCGTGCTTGATATAGAGGGTCCATACTAAGGCTACCAAAGATGTCAGACCTTTTCTGTAGTGAGGGGTAAACGAACTCCTTAAATAAGGCCCCTATGATATTCTGCTCCTGCTCTATCAGACATTGTACTTCAGGCTTGTAGTAAGACCAAGCAAGTAGTCCAAGAAATTTAAATAAAATAATGGTTTGACCGCAAAATAATTGCAACAGAAACGATTTAGGTAAACCTATCAAAAGTCTAGAAGTATATAAGTAGCGGAGAACATGTATTTGCAGGGGGAAAGGTTTGAACAGGGGGAAAATATAAAGTAGGTATCATTGTACTAAAATATATACCAACATTTTGGCCATGCCCTAAAAAAATTATAGTTTGCCCCATCTGTGGGTTATAGTTATAGGGCAATAAAGGTTCGAGGTCATCCTGGGGTAACATTTCCCGAATGCTTCGATTCTTTTCAAAATGGTCCCAAATTCTTCATAGTCCCAAAGGACCAGGGAATATAATACTTGCACTCATTTCACCACTTGGTCATGTAATTAGATGTCAAAATGTAACAATGGTCTACATATCCTATGGGGTAATTAACGCTTACCATGTATTTTACATACTAAAATGTCAAATGCAGAGCAAATATGCATTTTCTGTTATAGGATATGACCATACAAACAATTTTTGACTAGTTTCATCAAAATCGGAGCACTCTGAAAGGATTACTCCAGGATGACCTTGAACCGTTATGAGCATATATAATCTTGAAACTAATGGTAAACTTTACATTTTTTAATCCTCATGACCAGATGAATAAGTTGTTGTAGGTTTCAAAACAATTAGACCTCTTTTACTTTTGACCCCTGTACAAAATTTACCCCCTATTTTTTACATGTTCCCTATTGTTGATTTTTCTAGACTTTTGACACATTATTCTATGACAATTTAGAATTAAGATAACACAAACATTGTTTCTGTTGCAATATTGTTTTAGGCCAAAACAAAATTCTTGTACTAAAGTGAAAGGTGGATTAGCAGGAAACATGTCTATACACGTATAGTAACTCAAAAGTAAACATATTCTTAGCAAATCTGTGAATTTTTTTTAAAGATGCTGATTTCAACTGATTTTGGTAGGTAAAGGTGTCAACATTTACCCAAAAAAAGTGAGTTATCGTAGGGGGTGTGGAAATTGGTTTTTCGGGGGTCAAAGGTCAATAACAGGGGTCAACTTTGGAAATTGATCCAATCATGTTGAAAATATACCAAGTTAATAGTTTAACATATTAGGAGTCCAAAAGGTATAGTTTGTACCTATTTGCGGGGGCCGAAGGTCTTGGAGTTATAGGCTAAAAACAGCAAATCATAAACGCGGTCATTTTCCAGTTGTACAGGGTCAATTTTAAAATTACGCCGATTTGGGATAAAAAATGGTGCCAATTATTGAATGAGCTCATAGGTTAAAATAGGAAAGTTTTGACGTCTTAAATGCTTAGTTCCCAATGTAGGGGGCACCAAAGGTCAACAATCCATGGCATTCAATGGGCGTGTATGGCACGCTCCAAGTATCAAATCATGGCTAGATTTCAGGCGCATGTCGAAGTTTCACGCGCTGTGTATCGGTTTCCTCGCCATATGTCGAGTGTGCAAGCAGCGTTATATGTCCGAGTTTACAGCGCTATCTGTCCCAGTTTTGCCCTCTATATACATGAGTTTTGCTCTTCTATATGGTGAGTTTGAACTAAATCATGTCCAGTTTTCCTCAGTGTCCAGAAAAAAATCATGGCCGATTTTTCAAAATCTCGACATGATTTTTCTCACATGAGGAAAACTCGACATGATGTTTTTCTGACATTAGGAAACTGGACATGATTTATGTCAACGTCACCATATAGAGAGCAAAACTCGATGTATAAGGGCAAACCGGACAGATAGCGCTGAAACCTCGACATATAACGCTGTACACTCGACATGAGGCAAAACTCGAGTTTGCGTCATGTTGAGAAAAAATCATGTCCGGTTTGCCTCATGTTTGAGAAAAATATCATGTCGAGTTTGCTCAGTTGAGAAAAAAAATCAGTCGAGGTTGCGCATGTTGAGAAAAAATCATGTCCATTTTGGCACATGTGAAAAAAATCATGTCCCAGTGTTTTTTTTAAAACTCGGCATGATTTATTCTGGACATGATTTTAGTTCTGGACATGATTTATGGAACTCGGCAACATGAGTTTCAAACTGAATAGGCAGGCGGCTGTAACTTCGACATATAAGCGTGGTAAACTCGATATACAGCGCATGAAACCCGACACAATCGAGGGAAAACTCGCCAGGTTTGATACGTGGAGCGTGCCATAGGCTTGACCTTGGTTTTCCCCCTACGTCCCCAGGCCCTCCCTACGATAACTCACGTTTTTTTGGGGGTAAATGTTGACACCCATACCTACCAAATCAGTTGAAAATCAGCTTCTTAAAAATTTTCACAGATGAGTTACTTTAGGGATACTAGTAGTACATCTAGAATAGCAATGGTCCGTGAGCTAATTACTGCATTGCGTTTTCAAGATTGATAAATGCTTTCAGTAATGTCATCATCCGTTGGCAGAGAATTGAAACTTACAAGGAAATATATGAATTTCCTTTTTTTTACAAAAGTCAACACCCAAAAATTATTTTCCAAACTTGTGGAAGTGATTTCCCGGGGGCACTTCAAAAGTGGATATGATGAGTGAACAAGAAAAAGCGTAAAAAAGGGATCTTTTTTCACAACAGGCGATGTACTAGCGTACATTGATTCGGGTTGTCCAAAAACAGAAAAATGTGGAAAAAGTGTATGTTTTTTCTAATCCTGAAATGTGATGGTACGTGTAATACTCAAATTAAAGGCTGACTCAGAGATTTCCCGTTGAGGACGCACTAAATTTTCAAAACAAATCGTGTTTTTTGCATTTTACATAATTGTTAGTCACTATACTAATAATTGTGTGAGATAATTAAGCTCAAAGCGAAGTCCATATATAGCAAATCCGGTATTCTATGGCAGTGTTACACTGATGCAGAAATGTTTACGCCCTGAAAACGGAAAGACGATTCATCTCTAACTTTGGAATAAGCATTTTAGTTGACATCTTCCGTTCTAGATGACTATTTTTACTTACTACACAAAACAATATATTTCGAAATCTCTGAGTAAAGCCTTTAAAGCAAGATCAAAAATATTGTCAAGCAAAGCAAGATATAAAGGGTATATCAACGGAACAATGCATTGCTTACTTGTTTCGCGTAGCAAAATTACAGAAATCTTCTTTAGTGTAAGCAAAAATCAGACAAAAATACTGTTAGGGTATATTTGTTAGTCGGTGGAAATACTCTTTTAGGGTGAATTTGGAATCCATGTTCATCCACCTTTGAATACAAGTGGGTCCCGCGCCCGGGATGATTCAGTAAGGGTCCTTCATTATAATAGGGTCATTTGGGGCAATCGTGACCGTGGAGAGCAGAGGCATCATTTCTCAGTGGATTTGTCCTTCTCTGAAGATTATGACAATTTAGCGGGGCGTGCCCCTCGAGAAAGTGGGCGGAATCCAGGAGGGGGGAAAATTCATCATACAGGGGTCCGAACATTAAAAATGCTTGGACTGCGTGTAAAAAGGTAACCAAAGTGTTTGTCGTGTTACAGGATTAAAAAAGTAAGTTTCTACTACACACTTCTGTTATGGAGATATAACACAAATAATGTAAATGTAAAGGTCTCACGAAAGGTTAAAATTAAATATTGCTCCGATTTCTTCAAAAATGGGCTCAAATGTTTTAATCTTCCTCAGAGACATGCAACAAAAAACATTTTGCACCATCTAACACATTTTTAAATTCGGGTCCAATAGAGGTCAATGGGGTTGACCTTGTTTTGTCATTTATCTCGACAAACAAATAAAAAATGAGAGGTCAACCTACTTTTGTTGCCAATACTGCTGAAAGGTTAACAATTTGAGACCATTTAAAAAAATCGCGTGGAATCAATTAAAAAAATTTAACTTTGGTGATGACCTTTGACATTTGGACGATTTTGTCTTATAATCGGTAACCATACCTTGTAGGTAGTAAAAAACTATACTTTTTTTAATCCTTGTCACAAGAAGAACACTTTGTTACCTTTTTAAAGCAATCCAACATTTTCATTTTTGAACCATGTCATACGAATTTTCCCCCTCATGGCTCCGCCCACCACGTTATCGAGGGCACCCCCGCTAAATCTTGTTCATTAACCTCATAGAAGACAAATTCCACTGAGAAATGACACTCTGCTCTCCACGGTCATTGCGGAATTGTCACAAAATGACCAACTATTATTGTCTGAAATTCTTTTCATGCCATGTGTCCCCTAGTTCATTATTTTGTACTGCACTCTTGTTCTCATCTAATAGTATGATTTTTTATTCCTGTCAAGTAAACGCATATTGTCGAAGGTACGAATCATTTTGGAAAGGACTTGTGTGAGATCAAAAACTAAACAGACGTATTAACAAGCTGAAATGCTCAACTTTTTTAAAGAATCAGATGCTTTAACCATGTACATGAACTTTTTGTATCGAATATATAAAGGCTTCATACCAGA
Organism: Ophioderma brevispina; assembly: GCA_023653785.1. Taxonomy (NCBI): domain Eukaryota; kingdom Metazoa; phylum Echinodermata; class Ophiuroidea; order Amphilepidida; family Ophiodermatidae; genus Ophioderma; species Ophioderma brevispina. The sequence goes on along the minus strand of JAMKCH010015201.1, from coordinate 3,867 downwards.
TTCAATTGAATGATTGTCGTAAAGTCTGAGACACGCTATCGATTCCTTTGTTTGCGTGTCAATCAAAGAACTGATAGAGTGTCGTAACATCAAGGCCCTGGGGAAGAGGAGGATTAGGCCACGTAAATTATGGTTCTCTGATTATGACTGACAAATGACTGACAAAAGTACTTAGATTAAAGGTCCAGGCCACGATCGCTAATAGACTCGTCCCCAGAAGCCCCAGATTTACCGGAAGTGGTCACAATTTTGGTACAGAAGAAGCTACTATTTTTTCATTTAACCTGTGAAAACTTAGGGCCAAAGGCATGTTTGGTTTGAAGTTATGAGCGAAAATGTACAACAATTTGGTCGACCAATATCAAGCTTTACACGTGCTTCTAGGCGACTTACAAAATCACGTTTTTAGCGCTCACATCAAAACCGATTGAAATATCGGCCGCGAACTTACAGATGGGGTATTGGGGCGAAAGGCCAATCTATCCAAGATGAAAACTTTATATCTTAAATCGGGCCTCCCCTGTCATGATTGAACCAAGCGGTCAGAATACTATTCTACCGCTATTCTACAACAAGACGAATAAATGTAAACGTATCAGATTTTATAACATTTCTTTAGTTGACGGTAAACGAACTTGGTGATAATAATAATAACTTATTCGTATCATTTTTCTTATGTGCACCGCTTACAGAGTTTGATATGATATTGGATGATTTGAGTAGCATACAAGATTTATCGGTCCAAGAGCTAGAGTTTTTAAATATTGTGCGGGTCGTTGAGCGACGACGCGCAATATTTCAAAAATCATAGCGAGACCATTAAATTCTTGTATCCTGCGACTTAAAAATCATCCAATATTATCATTATTATGTTTTCAGATCTGATTTGACCTGGCTTCAAGTAGAATAACTAGATCTTATAACCATGATAACATAGTGAAAGTCTAACACCCACCATGCGTAACTATCAATATTTTTAAAAAGTGAACACACCAGGAAGTATCAAAAAATTGAACCAGTGGACAACTGGAAAACCCAAAGGAATGGAGCCAGAAGGACACCGGAACCACCAAAAAGAAATGGGTAAACCAGAAGACACCAAGAACCACCAAAAAAAATTTCAACCAGTAGACAGCAACCCCAAAATTAATGAAACCCAAGAAATGAGAACATCCCTAGATACTTCAGCCAATCAGAAGCCTCCAGAAAAACTCATGTCCTGCTGGTCTTTTAAAACTCATGTCCTGGTCTCAAAAACTCATGTCACTGTCTCAGGTACATGGTTTTATTGTACTTAAGCTGTGTACAAAGGTATAGGATGAAGATTCTGAAAACATAATAATGTTCAAGATTGGTGTTTGGATTTATATAGGCCACGAGTATTAATAAACTAAACAATGGAAAGTGGAAATTTTGGGACAAGCTGAAAATTTCAGAATTGGTGCAGAAATGTGTCCTAGAATAACTACTACACACGTCCCAAAAATCCTTCTTTGTGCATTTCAGAAATAAGGGGGCACAGTTTGTACAGGGGTAAAATACGAAATATTTCAATTGTCCTTAAATGGTTCCAACATTTTTGTCATGTCCCAGGATAAAAAAGGCATAGTTTGCCATATCTATGGCTTGTAGTTCAATAACTATACGGTAAAAAAGGCTAAGGTCATTCCTGGGGGTAAATTTCAGAATGTCGGATTCTTCTGAAAGATGTGTCAAATTCTTCATCTAGTGGTACATGAACCACCAAATGAATATTTAAACAGGTGAGGTCATTACTTGCAAAATTACAGGGCCAACTGTGATGGGGTTCTACAGCCTCTATGGGGGTCACTGCTTTATGCTCTTATATGTCATATTGAATCCATTCAGGTGATTTGAATTAACATTTTCTGTTTAATATGACTCTACGACCAATTTGAATCTGGTTTCAATGAAATTGGATCATTTTAAAATATTTACCCCCCCGGATGACCTTATGAATTTAGGCTGTAGTACTTAAACTAAGGTTTAGGACAGAATTTTAGTTTTTTACGTGGAAATATCTGCGGAAACAAGCTAGAAAATGTCAGGATTGGTGCGGAAATGTGTCTAGAATAACATATTAAGTCCCTGAAAAAGCACAAAGAGGATTTTAGGGCGACTTTTAGTATGTTATTCTAGACACATTTCCCCACCAATCCTGACATTTTCGGCTTGTTCCCAGGATATGTCCACGTTAAACTAAAATTCTTGGCCTACTCTGTTGTCTGAAACTTATTAGCTTCTTGGCATTCTTTCTTTGTGTTGCGCAGTCTGTTTCTTTTGGTTTTCTCTCTCTTTCTCTCGGCGCAATACCACCTGTTATTCTTTTGAGTGACAAGTGCGCTTTTGTTATGCATGTCTATGTTCTGTTTCTGCCAGCTTTGCCATGTTGTGAGGAGTTGAGTGTGCTGGACGCTGCGATGGATGGATGTGCTTGTGGACGTGAGAACATGAAGAGCACAACACTACACAGTATACAGTTGACATCACTTATGTGCAAGGTGAGGCATGTAAGCTGATGAATGAAGTATAGTGTTGGCATTGGTTTTCTGATTTAAAGGTAAAGACTTCTGCTGTTTTTAGTGTCCCTACTGGCTGAAGTTTTCATTAGCAATTTAGGTTCTCCTGTTGGGTTTTATGTAGATTGTGGTTGATTTAGGATATAATTAAGGACAATGAAAGTTGATTCTCTTAGTTTCCTGTTGGAGACTTTTAAAAGGTGACGAGGTCCGATTTCATTATTTACTATTTATTCATTATACCCGTTCCTTTCATTATTAATTCTATAAGGCCTGTTTAATACACTATACCCTATATTTACAAGTGCCTTAATTATTAAAACAAAACGGGATATTGCCGTTTAATTCTTCAAAAATTTTAAAATTCACATTTTTTGCAACGAGAATGACGACAGGCGAGGACAACATGGTCAACAAACTGGAGGACAATTTCATTATTCTGGTATACTGTGAAACCCTCCAAGAAAATACATGAACAGGAAGGGTTGCTTGAATATTGAGCAAATGAAATTTTTTTTTATAAGTTTTCAAGAAAAACATAATTTTTCACAAAATATGAAATATTTGCCACAGCTGCAATTCTGATGTGCGCTCACAAACAGGAAACTAAGAATCAATTTCCCTTGGCCTAAATCGGTGGTATTAATTGCTAAAGCATAAAGCACTTTTTATACAAAAGCGCCCTCGCATTTCAAAAACTTGTTTGATTTTACGCAGTTGCATTGGTAATGGCCTTAGTAAACTATAACATGTGATTGTTAAGTAGACGAGGGAAATTTTGTTTTAACAAAACAATGCAATAAATCCGCCTATGGTCTAAGGGGAGAAGTCTGTACAGGGGTAAAAATTGTGTTCAAATCGTGTTAAAATTTCTACAATTTAGCCAGGGCGTCGGAACCGGTACGGATGTACGGATGTGTCCGTACCATTTTTTGCCTAAAAAAAAAAAGGGAAAAGAAAAAAGAAAGAAAAAAAAGAGAAAAGGGAAGAGAGAAATGAACCATGGTGATTTTTTTTCCGAGTTACATATCATTTAAGTCCATTTTCTTCGTCTCCTCAACATGCTACACGTAGCCCTACGGTCCAATCTCTTTTCTGAACAGTACTACGTACACCTTTGCTATTTATAACATCTTTGACGTACACCGCACCCTTTTTAACAAGTCCTATAATTCCTGTACAAATTATGATCTCCAAATTACGAAAATCGCTGTCTTAAGGGCGTCGCCCCCTTTAACCCCACAAGGGGCTCTGCCCCTTGGATCCCGCGGGGTAAAACCCCCAGACCCCCGTCATCCGTAACCCACTTTATTTTGTGTTCCGAAGC
>JAMKCH010015200.1:0-25650 GCA_023653785.1 Ophioderma brevispina | reverse complement strand
TGGACGTATAGCTTTATGGAACTGTGAATTCAGTAAAGTGTTCAAAACTGTAGAAACCATGAAAAAAATAAACAGCACTAAAATAAATAACCGCCAATACACTATCTCTTCTTGTGTTGAAATATTAAGCTTTTGATCTCAATACAAGGAAATATTTACCTCTGATGAAGATGGCTGCTTCCACTCCTCTTTTCAAAGTAGCGAGGCTCCATGTCCAAAACAAGAACTTTGTCCAACTTGACAAGGAATCATATAAAGGGCATACCACAAGAGGTAAATAAATGCCAGGAATCATATATTGGAGAGACTAAACGTTCTCTCATGACCAGATTTCTTGAACATCGCCACCCAAGCTCCACCTTCTCCGAGGTATCACAGCATATCCACATAGACTCGCCAGGCCACCACGTCGACTTGGACAAAGTTCTTGTTTTGGACGGGGAGCTTCGCTACTTTGAAAGAGGAGTGAAAGAAGTCTTCTACATCAGGGCCAACAAACGTCTCAACAAAGACGGGGGCGCTACCAACTTCCAAATGTCTATGACTCGATTATTGATCACCACATCGAGGTCAAATCAGGTCATACCGCTGATGAAAGCTGTAGTATGGACAGCTGAAAATTTCGGAGTTAAAGATTTCCTTGTATTGAGATCAAAAGCTTAATATTTCAACATAACAGTTACCAATACAGATGAACTTTCATGCATATATCTTTTCTTTTTTTCTTTGACAGGTAACACTAGTCTAGACGAGCTAATGACAAGTCTAATCCATGCGGTGGAATCTTATAATAGTCAGCGGCAATCAGAAGTAGTACAAGAAGTAAGTGGTGGTGTAATTTGATAGTCCTAACAGTGACAAAAAATCCTGCTGGATCTAGCTGTAATTAGTAGTTAGGCATGGGGATCACCTGTATTTGCCAGCCGAAATGATTGTGATAAACAATAATGGCGATAAGGCGACGAAAAAAAAAACATTTTACGGGCGAGCAGACCTTTCAAGTAGGGTCGGTCGGTCGGGCGATTTTTTTTTTTTAATTTTTTTTCTTTCTGGAGGTCAAAATTGGCCTAAAGTAGCCCAAAAATCTGAAAAATCAGGAGAAAAAATGAAACATTTTCCAAGCGAAATTTTCTAAAAAAAATTCATGAGCGAATTAAGATAATCTGGCTTGCTTTTCGTATTGCCATCATTTTCAAAGACTTTGTGTTCTTTGTATCCAAAACACAGGCGCTTAAAAGTCAGTAACATTCAACTCACCTGTTACATTGAATACCACTGAAGCAAATGGGATTAGTCAGAATGTTTTGAGAGCTATAATGTTTTTGTAGCTGCAAATGCGCTCGTTGACTTGAATGCTTTCATTAAGCATAGAATTTGTTTCTCTCTGCTATCGGACTACATGTTTCATTAGACGTAGCGTGGAATTTTAATCTCGATTTAAATTTCCACGCACTGCACATGTATGCCCCTCATTCAATGCCCATACCTTCGGAAAAGTGCTAGAGGTGACACGATGGGTTGAATCTACCATAACAAGGAGTTAATCATCTGTAGTAGTAGTAACACTAAAGTTTTAATTCCGGTTTTGTCCTCGCTAACAGGGGTGGCCGGATTCACCTCACATTCGCAGCAATACTGCTGTCTAAGGAGTTAATCAACTAGAGAGATCATCTCGACTGCCCAAGATGGAGATGGGTTTCAATCGCCTGATGATGATGACATGAATTAACAATTTGTTTATCCGTTTGTGTTTTAGGAAGAAAGAAATGCTGCCGAGATGTTAAAAAAAGAGCAGGATGCAGCCTACCAAGCATCATTACTTGCAGACAGAGCAAAGGTCAGTCTTACTAATGTGCTCATCATTTGCAGTCCCAGCCCCCGGATACCCAGGCAGCTACAGCGTGTTTCATTGTGCTGACCAATCTCCTGATAAACCCGATCGACTTCCCTGTAGGGCAGGGCATTGTATTTTTGAGGGACATGACCCTGATGAAGTCCCCGGCCCCTTAAAATAGGGAAAACTGGTCAAGTCTAGGCCCATCCCCGATCAAATACTGGTCATATCCCTGCCCATTCGTGGGAGGATGGAGCTTCTACAAATGTCGCTTTACCACCAAGTCACGTCCGCTAAACAGCAGGGAAACCAGACATGTCAGGACAAGTTTTCAGGGTTTCTATTGGTTGGGAAGTGATCTACGGCCGTAGCATGAGTGAATGTCAAAATAGAGCAATTGTGTAGTACTCCCTGACAAATTGGATTTCATGCAGCTAGCCGTACACACAATTTTAGGAGAGAAACCTTGTTCTTGCACTTTATCAATTACTTATCCATGTATTAAGTATATGAGTGAATTAATAAGATTCTTTATCTCTGCTTAGTGTTTGATATTGGATTTTGTTATTTTGTTCATGTACTTAACATTATTTTTTTAAATTTTAGGGTGGAGGAGAAGGCATGTATTTAAAGGTGCAACAAGAGATTTCAAATAACAGGTGTTCCGAAAAAGTGTGAAAATTCTGATTTTGGCACTGGTGTAAAGCTTTATATCAAAAATATCCCCATCTGTAAGGATTAAGCTGAGAACTTTTTCTTTTTTTGGTACAAAAACTGAAATTTCTAATTTCGTATAGGAGCAAATACGAAATTCAGAAAAATGTTTTCTATTGAAATATAAGCATATACAAATTACCTTTTGTTGTCATCTTAAGTTATTTCTGTAGCCAAATAAAAGGTAGGGTATCTATTGAGTGTCTAATCTATATGAAATCACTACATACCACAGAAATATGGATGACTTGAAATCTCGTTGCACCTTTAAAGGAGTTTTGTAATTGTAAACATGGGAAATTGGATATTTAGAATTAGATAGCCAACCCAAATAATGTGCGGCAAACATTGCAACATACTGATTTCCATTGGTGTTAAAAGCCTTAAATATATTATTGATACAACCTCTTACAGGTGCTCATTCTGGCCCTCTGAAAGATTCCCTTGGCTTACACAGAAGTAGTATTTTTTTGTACCAGATGAAGGGCTTTATTTTTGTCATGTCATCTGAAAAATTCGGCCTCCAAATGTATTTCTCTATAGAGATAGAGACCAAAAACAGTCATTTTAATTAGAGGTTGATATCTGCATATTTTTAGCTTCGAGTGCATTGGCCAACAATTAATGCACGCACGCTCAGTTTGACGACAAATAATGGGACGCGTGGAATTATGAGTCTGGTCAAACTGTAGCAAGTGCGTTTATTTTGCCACTGCACTAGAAAAAAATGCAGACATTAACCTAATTCATATACGTTATTACAGCAGACATTTTTAGACAAAAAATGTGAACACGTCATGAAATCTAATGCTGTAATAAAGATGCACACACCCGCCCATAAAATGAATCAATCCAATGTTCTACAATCCAAACGTTCTAGAAACATCACATATGCTCATTAACATACGCACCATGCAATGACAATTGTTCAATCATATTTCTTCTATTATAATAAATGTTGGTAACACAATGGTAAATAAGGCAATTCACTATACATTATCGCTTCTACAATCAAAACTGCAAGTTTAGTTTGTATGCAGTGCCAGGCCCTATAATATCTAATAGAGAATGCAATTCACTTAAATCGGAATAAGCACCTTTAAGATAGGATGTGTTAATTCTGACCGAGTACTTTCACCTAACTGCATTGTTTACAGCTTGAAGAAAGATTACGACTGGAACGAGAGGAGCTAGAGAGACAACAAGAAGAAGCTAGAGAAACTAAACAAAGAGCAGCAGCACAAGAGGTAAGATAAGACTTTGATGTACTTATAAGAGTCGTAGCATACCCTTGAGAAAAGGGTGAGGTGGCCAAGTGGTGTAAGGTGCAGGGTTTACAATCCACACAAAACCCTGCTGTTCGAGCCTCGCTCCTGCCTCAGATTTTTGTGTGCCCCTAAAAATGTCCCTACAGGTCGGAAATTCTGCAGTTTTGTTCTCAATGGCCTGTATTCATAAAGACTTAGTCCTGGCTTAACTTTAATCCAGGCCTAAGTCCAACCTGGAAGAACCTTTTAATTTTTTTTGAAGAATATGAAAGCGAACTAACTTTAGGGTACCCTTCCCTTTTTCCCAAGGTAAGAGGTACCCAACCTACACAACAACCAAAACTCGATAAAACTAATGAGCTAATGCTAGAAATGCACTAAAAGTCAAAAAGATGCGATGACTTCCCTCGTACCAACACTCATATGGGCACACAAAACCGCGACTCCTTTGTGGCTTGCCATCCTGCTCATAGGGAATGGTGCGCGGAGGCCCGGGTTCGAATCCCCGCACGGAATGTGCAATCTTCTTTAAATTCTATCACCTTTACCCCTTACCCCCTTCCTTCCTCTCTGGAGATTGCTAAAAACCAAAATGCGGTTGGGGTTAAGACGTAAATTCTCAGCTTTAAAAGTGTTTTCCTGTTTACTTTCTTTTCATATTTCATGCATTAAAAATGAATACAGGAAAGACGAAAATTAGAGTTCCTACATAGTAGGACTTAGTCCTTGACTAATATTAAAAGTCCATTGCCCAATCGCTAATAGCCTTGTCCCCAGGGACCCCAGATTTTACTGGAAGTGGTCAAAATTTTGGTATTAGAAGAAAGCTATTTTTCTCATTTACCCTGTGAAATCTTAGGGCTAAATGATGTTTGGTTTGGATGTTATGAGCGAAAATATGCCCCATTTTGGTCGACCAATATTAATTTTACGCAGTACTCTACGGGGCTTACAAATCACATGTCTGGCTCTCACATCAAAACGTATTGAAATATCAGGACAAAACTTTACAGTGGGGTTTGGGGTGAAAGCCATTCCTTCAAGAATGAAAAAAAAATACTTTAAATCAGGCCATCCCCCTTTAAGCAGACTTAGTTCTTCTTTGTGAATACTGGCCATATAATTGTACAATTTCTCCTCTCCCATTCATTGTTTTGAATGTGCAAGTCTGCAGAATGGGTGTACAGTGTCATCATGTCACCTAGCATACAAAAACTGCAATTCGTATTCACAAACATTAGGGGGATCATCCAGGGTCTGTTATCTGTATTCACCCTAGGTTCAGGTAGTAGTAGTAGTATAAGAATATGGGTACAGTGATTGTAATAGATTTGCTGTATAAATGTGCATTGTGAATGGTGAATTTGTGAATAAATATGTTGTAATTGCACTGCTAAGATAAAAAGTTGATACACTTCTAACACAAAATTTTGATTTCGAAACATCTGATCTTGAGTTGAAAGCGGAATCAACTTCAGATTACATATCAATCCTCACTCATAAACAAGCTCAAGCAGCTCATTACATTATTATAAACCGGAGCACTTAAACAACAATAGAACCTTTTGAGTGCACTCAATTGAAGTGTACATACTTTAATTAGCTGCTTAGTTTTGGTTTTTCGAGTGGCTTATTTTTTGGAGTGTTTGAGCTTGATTTGTACTGGGGGCACTCAACTTTGGTTTGGGTAGGGGTGTGCTGTGTGAAGCGCCGATAGGGCCTTGAGAACTCTGAATTTTAGCGAAAGTAAGGTCTTCGGAACTGATATTTTGGCAAATTTTATGAACTTGGAACTGATTTTGGGACAATTTTATGGACTTGGAGCTGAAGACTAGTGAAATTTTCAAAATTTTAGCCATGGAGCTCACATTTATTAGTTTTGTGGCAAAGTATTGGGTCTTAAAGAACAGAAACATAGTTCCAAGCGGGGGTCTATAAGTAACTGCAGAAGAGGTGGGCGAACTGTGGGTCTTGACCGCGCACATACCGTACCACCAGTTTAAGGTCCAGCCCCCCCCACAAAAAATGAGTGTTGTGGAGGAAGATCCTATTTGGCACTGTGTTGTCTAATTGAACCCAAATGCTGTAAAAATATGCAAGCAGTGACTCAAGTTTAAAACATTGTAACCCACCTGTTTTTGTTAATTTGTAGGCAGAAGAATGTCTAACGAATCACAACTTACCACTGAACCCCCAGAAGACTCATCGACCCCATCAACGACGGTACGGATGAGATTACCGACGGGGGAAATGCTAACGAGGCGCTTTATAGCAACCAATTCCAATGCGGATGGTCGTCATGTATCTAGGAACAAAGGTATCATAGTGAAGATTACAAGATATTAACAACTTTTCCCAAAAAGGATGTAAAGTAATTCACAACATACAGTTTGTATGGTGTCAAAGGAGATGTCACATAACAGGGGTGTCCGAAACTAAAATTGAAGGCCTGATTTTTGCACTGACATAAAGCTTTCTATCAATAATGTCCCCATCTGAAAGCTGAGAATTATTGCGTTGGGGGGGTACACCATTTTTGTATTGAGGCAAATACGAATTGAGCCATTTTCATATTGAGATATATGGGAAAAATCGACAAGCACTTTTTTTCACTTTTCTATATTTCTGTCGCCAATATACAAAATGTCATATGTATGATTGTCTAGTCTTTATGAAATCACTACATTTGATTGCATATATGGTGCCTTGAAATCTCCCTTTGAAACCATTTTAATTATTTTCTAGATATTTCTTAAAGGTTCCATTTTTCACCAACTCTGTTTAATTTTACTTAGTTTGAAATTTTCGAAAACTAGCCACGGACTGATGCAAAACCAATTGTCAGCTGCATTCGGCCACAGATGACATAATACGTCAACTGTACATGTACGTACATGTAACTTGACCTTGTTTAGTGATGACCCTAACATATCATGCATGCTTCTGGAAAGAATAGATCACTGGTGGTACTTTCCTACCCATAACCACTGGATTTTTTTTTTATTTAAAGGGACTAAATGGCATGACAAATATTCAACATATTAAAATGGACCCTTAATTGAAATCACTAACACAAATTTTAAAACAATTTGGATGTTTACATTCTTGTAAAAACAGGAAGTTTGTGGCATTCCTGCATTGAAAACAAGGTGTTGACACCCTGGTTCCCTGTCCAAATTTCAGTGTATTCAGCATGTTGGTGTGCAACACAATTCAAAGCATTCAGAAATGCCGGGTTTTTCAAGTATATCTGACAAGTGAAAGGTGGATTAGCCAGGGATTCGCAACAATATACATTTAGCAATGGTCTGTGAGTTTGATGACTGCATGCTTTGTTCAAGTTTGATAAATGTCAGCATCCTTTGGCTGAGAAAAAAGCTTAAAAGAAATAATTTTTTTTTTTTGTGGCAAAACACTAACAAAAAATTTTTAACATTTTTAACTTTTTTTGTAGTCCCCCCCCCCCCCTCTTTACAAAATTGTTCTCAATTTGTGAAGGTTTTTTCAGTAAAGGGTCCATTTTCATTTTGTCTGAATATTTTTCCGTGCCATTATGTCCCTTTAACGTATTGTAAAAGAAAGCGTTCATGTAGGCATCTATAAGCCAATCCATGATTTTAACGATTCATCTTGTAAGACAATTAATTTCTTGTTTTCCCCTCTCACTCTGCAGTTTGACCACACGAAACGAGTCCTCAGAGCGTCAAGGAACTGGCCATTCCCTCAGGAGACATTATTTGTTGAAGAAAAAGAAGAACGCTGATGAAGCAGCAGCCGTGTCACGGACAAAAAATAACACCTACCGCACCAGTTTTGGTTAGTGTCAACTGTTTTTGTGGATTATTTTTAGCTTATTTCCGTTCCGTTCCATATCTGTTTATAAACACTGAATGTTTTCATTTGCTCCAGTATGAAATGAACTGACAGATTGATAATATATGACCTAAACTTCAGAGCATGCCCAACCCTAACATGTAAAATCCTGTTGTATACAACTTGTTTCTTACCAAAATCTGTTTCCAAGTGAATGTTTTTAATTTTATTCTCCCCAAGAAAGCTTTGTTTTAAATTTCATTTTTCATTTCATGGGACGATGCCCCATGATCCAAGCAACCACCTTGTATGATTTGGGTTTACATTAAATGCTAAATCCATATCATTTCATTATAAGCCATAGTGGCCATGACCTTACAACAGTTCAGTAGTTAGGGTTGTGTTTAACGCTAGTTAACGCATACGCAATTGGCCAGCACGGGTTTAATGTCCATGTATGAACCACTCATTTATACACATCAAGTGTGAAAATGCCAAAAGCCTGAAAAGACCGAAATTATGCAATTTGAGGTTGGATTTTGATATTTATTACTTCTTTTTTGTAAACATGAACACGGTTTTAGGACTTTCGACATTAACATTGTTTATGCTTGAGGGTTGAATTTTAGGTATAAACCGCCGCAAACTTTTGACTCAGAGCATAAACAACGTTCCTACCCAACACGTTCATGAATCATGTTCATTGTTTCACGTTACAAAGCTTCGGTTGAAACGGTTATTCTCTCTCACACTTTTTTATTGGTATTCATCCAACTTGCCATGTATACAATGATTGCTTATATATGGCCACTGGGGGCGCCCAATCAGGTGCACCGTTACATATGAGGTAAACATAACTTTCAATCACCGTGGCATTTAGAAATATGCCTGGATTTTTGAGCAGGATTTATAAATAAATTAATAATCAAAATGCAGACCCAGAATACTCAATCCTGGCGCCCGTTGCTTCAAGCGTAAAGGATTTCTTGTCAAACATCCAACCCTTGTCAAACATCCAACCCACTTGGATGCGGTTGGGGTGATAGTCATTCCCAGGCCACCTGCATAGATATCTCCACACCTACCTTCTTGGAGCTGTCCAGGTTCTAATCTCCTTCAACAGTCATGGATCAAACTCGGTAGGCTACACACTGGAATTGTGAGCTTTGGTGCTGGCATGTGGGAGTGGGGTTTTCTGGGAGCCTAGCTTGCAGCTTTTGGAGGGGGCGCCGGACGGCTGATCACGTCATCACCAAATGCTCCCTCTGTCATCACCAAATGCTCCCTCTGTCATTTGAGTGGAGGCTGGGATTCGAGTCAATTCCATGGCTTGATGCAGATGCATCAACTCCGGATGGCTACTCCGCAGGCATCTGGAGATACAAATACCTTTTGGTTCCTTTGGCGTCACATGCAAGTTTTCAAAAACAAGATTAATGACGGTAATCACAAGGATAATCTTTAACTCATCTTTCTCAATGGTTATAAAATAAAGCAACAGTAAAAAATGCAAGAACTCGTTAATGCAGTGAATGTACGAATGCCAACAGACACACATGCATAATAAATGTGTGGTGTGGCATGAACAAGTTAGCCCCAAAAATAACATGCATCTAAATTGTTGAGTTTAGCAGGAACCATGCGAATTGTGTGAATTTTTGCAGATGTTCAAGGCTAATACATACATGTGCTGAACTTCAGGGGGGGTAGGACACGACCTGCTCGATTTGGGTATTGGGGATTTCCAAACGGTAATTTGGAGAACTGTTACGTGCATTTACTATGGCAGTCTCTGTCTCAGTGACATTACAAAATCAACTCTTAAACCTTCGTTCAAAAGATCTTAGTAATATCATGATAATTTAGGACAAAATTATGTCAAAATCCGTCGAGGTTAGTGGATTAACCTCGCTGCAAAACAGTGTAATTTTATAACGGTCACTTAAGATTTAAATATTCGTGACCAGGCCTAGTCTTTAGTCAAGTCCGTGTGTAACCATTCGATATGCGTAAGAGCGCCCTCCTACGGTAAGTCTTTGAAAAAGACTAGCACCCGTAAGGTGATGCTGTTTTGAATTTACTGTTGCTGTTAGGTTGGCATGTCCTACCCCCCTGCTGAACTATGCACTTGGTGATAAGTCTCTTGTAGTATCTCTCATCAGTATGAACCAATAGAGTCGCGGTTCCCATGGCACAGTTTAATTAATGTCATTCATCTCATCAGCGTATTTAGAAAATACACCCTCCAGAACACATGAGCAGCTCATGTTAATTCATATGTGCACACATATCTCACTGAACCGTGCCCTTGGTGGATGAGTTTGTTGAAGCTCATGGTGTGTGTTGGACTGTTTGGGTATCCGTACCATCTGAGTAGCTACCATGTAGTTTTTGGCGATGGAATGATAACATACCAATGACTGTGCTTTGTTTCATTAAATACAACAGCAGCTCGGAAGCCAGCCCCCATAATCCTTTGCGTGCCAAACTATTATCGACTGGTAATTGCGTGTTGACTCCATTTCTTTCTTTGTCGCCGGGAAGGTAACATCGGTCAAGTGTATCAACACAGCCCACGCTAGATAGTACACGGTCACGAACGGTACACAAACTCAGTGTTAAGCACTGACATGAATTTGAAATTCCCAAGTCCAAAGAAAATAAACATGCAATGATGCAAGTCCAATATTCCTATCCCCGTTCCTAGCCCGATGCCTAGACATGATGATACAAATCATACATCCTACTTGCCTAGACTCAACTTCCTACACTCAAGTTACCGTCCCCGGTTACCTGCCTAAGTTACCGCCTATTCTTACCAAATACCCCAACAAACAGTTATACAAATAAGTAAAATGCTGGATATATCCACTGAAACTTGTAATTACTAGAAATTTATCTTTAGAAGTAGGGAATCATGTGGCGAATGTATTACGAAAGTACGAGTGGAATTTGAAACACCAGGCTGTGACGTAAATCATGTAAATAGTCTCATATTGCACGCAGTTGTTTTAATCATGCCGCTGGCGGACGTTAGGGGGGCCTACACTCAATTTCTGTTCGCTCAATCGTACGCTCTAAATGCCCTACAGTTGATACTAGCTTCTGGCTGGTTTCAAGAAATTCTGAAGATGATGAAGGAATATTGAAAATACTGTTTACACAAAGAAGCGCATAGCAATCGAGAATCGTTTCTTGATCATTCATATTCTATACATTACAAATTGAACCCATTAGACTTATGCGCAGCTCTCGATAATGTACAAGGAACGTTTGTTGTGTGGAACTATGATTACGTGTTATTGCTATGAGAGGTTCCCGGTGGCACGGAAAAACAAATTTGTAGGCGAAAAGGTACTTGGGAAGGTCTTCTGAGCCGCTGTTATTAAATACAAAAGCACAGAACTGAATGGTGTGATAGGGAAATTGTTATGTGAATACTAGAAAGTTGTAAGTGCAATAGCTTCCATGTGATACATCTGTGTGCTGCCATGTATTAGGATGACTTTTAAAGGGAATGACCCAATTTAAGTATATAAAAACTTTTAATCGTGATAGAATGGCCTTTACCCAAAAACCCCATCTGTAAATTTTCGCACCGATATTTCTATTCGTTTTGATGTGAGAGCTAAAAACATGATTTTGTAAGCCCATAGAGTACTGTGTAATATTGGTCGACCAAAATGGAGTACATTTTCGCTTGTATCTTCCAAACCAAACATCCTTTAGCCCTAATATTTCACAGGGTAAATGAGAAAAATAGCTTTCTTCAGATACCAAAATTTTGACCACTTCCGGTAAAATCCTTC
This sequence comes from Ophioderma brevispina, assembly GCA_023653785.1. Lineage (NCBI taxonomy): Eukaryota > Metazoa > Echinodermata > Ophiuroidea > Amphilepidida > Ophiodermatidae > Ophioderma > Ophioderma brevispina. Next base: position 14,212 of record JAMKCH010015200.1, on the reverse strand, counting down.
CTTGAGTCAGTGGCTCTTGAAGTGGTTCATCAGGCAAATGTAAGAACCATTTCAAGAGCCACTGACCAAAGACTTGGCATAATGATGGGAATTTCTGACAAATAGCAGCTATTGCATTTACAACCTTCTTGCATACACATGATGAAATGGTGTGTAGCATGTGTACTGGGTTTTGCAGATATGAACTTCACCACTATGTGAGTAACAACTGTTTCCACAGTGGGTTTTTCTAAATCTTGAAAATTAAATAGTATGTTTATAGGTGACCCACAATAAGGAAATCTAGGGACAGATTAATAGGGTGAAAGGGTTTCCCCCGTAGATATGCTATTCATGCCACAGCCGTCTTGTGAAGTGATGCATGGGTGGCTAAATAGTACACAGCTCAGACCAGAAATGTCTATGCCCATCCAAGCCTTGCTCTTAATTTTAAAATGGCAGAGCGTGATTAGAGTCTATTGCAAATTTAAAGAGACACTGGCACATTTGAAAAATAGTGTGCACTCACAATTCTTCAAAATAGATATTTTTGCATGGTCGTAAAGCTTTTATATACATTAGCCCTCACCTGAAATGTTTAAGACCAAATCAGCGCCCTTATGGATAAAACAGAACAATTTTTGTAATTAATGTCGCTGGCAACATTTATTCAGCAGACGGTGGAAATGGCGTTTAACATAAGAAAACACATGACCGGTCTGTGACCTTTGTGGTTTTAATATCAATGAGAACGAGGCTATGATATTCATGTAATAGACATATTTGTTGATTAAAGTTATGGAAAACTAAATGTTAGCCTAAATTACCTGAATGTGTGTAGCCTATTAATGTCCCTATCTGTTTTGGTGTATGTTATTTACATATGTAAAATATATCGCTATTCCTCCAATGGCTTAGACTATCATTTGCGATCAAATTGAAGAAATTTCATATTTTGTGAAAATGTGCCAGTGCCGCTTTAAAGCCCAATGCACTTTTAAAAATAATTACAATTGTTGTGTCAGGAGGGAACATGGTCAACAAATTGGTAACATTTGACCAATTATTTGTATCAAACGTACACAATATTGTGCATTTTATTTGACAAAATGGCAACATTTTACAAGTTATTTTTGTCAAAAGAACACAATGTTGTGTTTTTTACATAGATCAGTGCAACATTTTACCAATTATCAACCATTTTATCTAATGACACAACAGCATGGTAATTATTTTTAACAGTGTATAGAGTATGGTGTAAAAGTCCACACAGAATAAACCCTGCTCGTCCTTTCACGGAGGTCCCATGTCCACCCTTGAACCAAGGGCGGCGCCAGGGTAAAACCATAGGAGGGGCGAAACACCTCATATAGTAAAAAAAACCTAATTTTTACACAATTTATTGCTTAAACCCCCTGATTTTTCTTAATTTTTAAACTCTCGGGGGTGGCCGACCCCCTTGCCACCCCCTGGCGCCGCCCCTGCCTTGAACTTGTGTCTAAATCCTTGTTTAGAGGGCAGAACGGGCATAAAACACATAACAGTACTCCCAATAAATTCAGAATACTATTAATTAGCTCCTGCATTTACTCTAGACGGTGCTATTGCTTGAGTTGTCTTCTTAGCGTATCCACAAGCCATTGGTAATGGCTTGTGGTGGTGTCAGGATTCATTCAACTGAGTAAGCTGATCCGGGGCCACATGTATTCATGAAACAGACGCTCCTAACATGGTCCGGACACTCCTAACATGAGAAGTGTCTTGAGATGCTGTCGGTTGCTATGAAAGCCTCCTATCCAAATCAATGTTTAGAATCTCAGAAAGTATGTATCAAAATGGTGCAGATCTGTCTTTATGAGGTGTTCGACAACCAGAAGTGATGTTTTGCTGCAGGCAGGGGTCGATTTAGAAAATAAAATTTACATGCACAACCCTTGATTTTTCCTCAAAATGGGCTGAAAAATACAAAATTTTACATGCACATGGAAAATTCTGCATGCACAGAGCCAAAGTTACATGCATGCAAAACCCCTCTAAATCGAGCACTGGCTGCAGGATTTTAAGCATCTATGGACTAAGGCTGTTGTCTCCAGAGAGATGGAAAAGTGTTTTATGTGGAGGAAATGATGGATATGTGTGTGTATGTGGAAAGAAAATAATATATGTTGATGCACTATGTTGCATAGAGTATTCTGTACCAAACTTCCTTACATGAACATTTTAATTGTACACTTATATCAACAGACAAATATTCATGAAATAAGTGAATGTATGTAAAATCTTTGTTTCATTTTGTAAAGTGACACAATCCGCTCGGGCAATAAGTGGAAATTGTGATAATGAGACGCAGGCAAAAAAAGTAGAAAATTGGATTGCAGTGTGAATGACAAAAGCAAGTAAGTGTATGTGTACAGTACACACTACATGGGCATGGCAAGATTCATGCCATTGGGAGATGCCATCTTCCAGTACATATGGTAACCCACTTTGCTCACACACTTCTTATATTTCAGGGTACGACAATTTTTACTTGCCCGACTCTCAATTTGCAAGTGATGAAGACTGTACTCTTGTCAATCAAGCGATTTGGTTTGGTGGAGTAAAGTTAAAGGTGCAACGAGAGATTTCACATATCAGGTGTCCAAATATCCCCATCTAAAAGGATTAAGCTGAGAAATGTTTCTTTGGTACAAAAATTGTGAAATTTCTAATTTCGTATAGGAGCAAATACGAAATTCAGCCTATGTTATATATTGAAATATAAGCAAATCAAAATCACCTTTTTTTTTCTCTCTTTTAAGAAATTTCTGTAGCGAAATACAAGGTAAGAAATCTATTGAGTGTCAAATCTAAATGAAATTACTATTATGACACAATATTTGGGTGCCTCAAAATCTCTTTTTGCACCTTTAAGCCAATGACATAACACATCCAATAATCCTGTTTACTTTGATTACAAAATCAATGGTTGCCAGCGGACACTAGACACAAGCATTTCGGGCTATTCACTGTTAAATCAGCTCAAAAAACTCAACTCTAATGGTTATTCTAGTATATGATAGATGTCATTATCTTAATCTTCCAAAACACATTTTTTGATTGACAAGGCTATAACTTCACCCCTCACTGCTGGTAAATCACAAGGTCAGTATGTGAATTGCCCCAACCTGGGCTGCTAATGGTAAGCTAGTATGTGATAGATGTCATTAACTTAATCTTCCAGGACATTAGCATATTTTTTTATTGACAAGGCTATAACTTCACCCCTCACTGCTGGTAAATCACAAGTCCAGTATGTGAATTGTCCCAACCTGACCTGCTAAGGTAAGCTAGTATGTGATAATATCTTTAACTTAATCTTCCAGGACAATAGCATATTATTTGATTGGCAAGGCAACAACTTCATCCCCAAACTGTGTGTAAATCACAAGTCCAGTATGTGAATTGTCCCAACCTGGGCTGCTAATGGTAAGCTAGTATGTGATAGATTTCATTAACTTAATCTTAATTGCAGGACAATAGCATATTATTTGATTGACAAATCCTAACTGCTTGTAAATCACATTCCAGTATGTGAATTGTCCTAACCTGGTCTGCTAATGGTAAGCTAGTATGTGATAATATCTTTAACTTAATCTTCCAGGACAATAGCATATTATTTGATTGACAAGGCTACAACTTAATCCCCAAACTGTGTCTAAATCATGAGTCATGCAAGTGAATTGTTGCACCCTGGCATATTTCTAAGTCCAGAAATTACAAAAGTATTTTACATGATTATTTAACCATTAAATCCTAACACTAGCTCTTATCCCTATTCCTAACCCTAACCTTAATCCTAACCCTAGCCCTTAAAACCATAACCTTATCATAACCCTAGCCCTTTATAAGTGTAGGAAAAGGGCCATTCTTCGGGATGTCACACATGTGACCAAACTTAATTTGCCTCCCATGACAAAACAAATCTAGCAAAGTGGAAACATTATTATTGGTTAGGTTTGTACAAAATCTAACCAAAAATAATGTTTCCACTTTTGCTAGATTATTTGTTTTGTCAGATTATTTGTTTTGTCATGGGAGGCAAATAAAGTTCGGTCACGTGTGTGACATCCCGAAGAATGGCCCAAAAAAGTGACAGAAAATGTAGTTCCCTTACCAAAATACTCTCTGCCTTACCTCTCGTGCATTCAGTCATCTACCCATTGCTTACCAAAGGAACAGTGCTCCATCCTGTCTTACTAGGACTTGCTGCAGATCTTGCACTCCATAATTAGAGGAGAGATCCCCCATAAGCAATGTAATAGACAGAGCCGTACGCAGGATTTATTTTGGGGGTGCGGGACTTCAAAAAAAGTGGACCTTTTTGGGTTAAAGTAGACCTAACCCCCTAAAATGGTCCTTGTTTGGACTTTTTGAACGTCTCATCACCAAAAGTGGACCTTTTTATAAAAAAAAATTAAGCAAAAAGTGGACCTTTTGCCCCTTTTGTGGAATTTGGGGGTATGACTGCACCCCCATCCCCCACCCCCACGTATGGGCTTGGTAATAGGGAAGTGGTCCGATTGCTTAATGCAGCCTTTACCAAAGTGACTAACTTTTTTGTGTGTAACAGCCAACGTACCTTTGTGGCTGAAATAAAACCTCAAAATGAGGATCGACCCTGAGAAGACCAATCGTCCGGTATTTGTGAGAACTCACTTGCCTCACTCTCCTTATTCCTAAAGCCAGGCACTCAGCCTCATCACTAAGTGAGTCAACAATGTGTCCCCTTCCATGAAGGGGTTGTAGTTATTTATTTTTTTCCTGTGGTCTCATTGCTTACCAAACTTTTGGGTACCCATGCTTATGTGTGTAGGATCGTAAATTCACAATCCCCCCACACACACAAATCCAAAAAGGGTGAAAAGGTACCTTTTCATTTGGAAAGTTTTTTAAATTCTTAAAAAGGGGTAGTGTCAGAAAATTCCTCAATACCATTTTATTTTTTGTCTAAGATTGTGTGATTTTCACCATGTATTCTCATCAACAAAGATTGACATTGGGTTTCATTTTCAAACAGATCAAAAGGTAAGTTTATACAATGTTTCACAATTCTACGCAACTGATTGTATACATTTGTATTTACCCATATCATGGATGGTAAATCAAAAAAGATCTTATTTTGAAAAAAAAAGGCTCTATTTAAAGGGACATAATGGCATGAAAAAAAAATTGACATTTGACAAATTTGAAAAGGACCCTTACTGAAACCACTTCCACGAGTTTGAAAACAATTTGGATGTTTACATTCTGTAAAAACAGTAAAAACAGGAAGAGTTCCAGGGGGAGGTGGCAGTTTGTGGCAATTTCTGGAACAGAAAAGCAAGGTGTTCACATCCCTGACAGAATTGACAGTGTATCTAGCATGTTTTGCGACACAATTCAAAAGCATTCAGACCGGGATTCAGGCATTGTACTTTTGTAGTAAGATATTGATCTGGCAAGTGAAAGATGGATTAGCCGGGATTAGCACACATACAATAGCAATGGTCTGTGAGCTGATGACAACATGCTTTTCAAGTTTGGTAAATGCTGGCAGTAATGTCAGCATCCTTGTTCCAGAAATTGCCACAAACTGCCACCTCTCCACTGGAACTCTTCATGTTTTTACAGAATGTAAACATCCAAATTGTTTTAAAACTTGTGGAAGTGATTTCAGTAAGGGTCCTTTTCATTATGTCAATTTTTTTCATGCCATTATGTCCCTTTAAGCTTAAAAAATTCAGTTTGGCAACAAAAGAGGTATTTTTACTCCAAAAAATGTGTTACGGGGAGTGTTTTCCTACCCAAGTGCATGGGCACCCAAAAGGTTAGTGAGTTAAAGGATTATTTTTTCAGGCTTTTGGTAGAACTGGGAATTTGTGTGTTTAATATATTCTCAAAATGTTATTACTTTGTAACTTAGAAATAATACTTTGCTGTTTTCTGGAGCAATTTCCATTCATATAGGTTTTTTATGATGATGTTTTATGTGTATCTTATTTCATTGTTTATTTCCTGTTCTTGTTTAGTATTTATTTCGAAGTAATTTATTGGGTGAAATGAACAGAAAAGCCAGGCAACAACCAGGGCCGTATGCAGGATTTATTTTGGGGGGTGCGGGACTTCGAAAAAGTGGACTTTTTTTTGCAAAAAGTGGACCTTTTTTGGTAAAAGTGGACCTAACCCCCCTAAAATGGTCCTTTTTGTGTCATCTGCAAGAATTGCAGAAGGCACATAGGGATTACTCTGGTCGTATGTCTGTGTGTCTGTGTTCAAAATGTTAACCCTTAATAAATTGCATGCCGTATGAGTTCTGTAAGGGCTACAATGATGTAACTTGGTGGAAAGGAGGGGGTGTGGTGGGGTGACATGTTGGTGACCTCATGTGACCTTGGCGACCTCATGTGACCTTTGGCCCCATTCACAAACCGCGACGGCAGATGACACTCGCGGTCCGGGGACCGCGATGTATTTTTTTTTACTTTTTGAACATTTTATCTCAAAAAAGTAGGCTTTCTTGTCAATTTTTTCTAAGTTTTTGACCTTTTTATCAAAAAATTCAGCAAAAAGTGGACCTTTTGTCCCTTTTGTGGAATTTTGCAGGGTGCGACCGCACCCCCCTGCGTACGGGCCTGGCAACAACACATTCTATGTGCTCTGATGTAACTTCATACATGTAATGAATACGATAGTGAGAAAAAAGCTTTCAAAATATATATACTTTTATATATATCTGTCTATATCAAAACAAAATTTTGTATAGGTTACGACCGGTCTCAAATCAGGTTGACGATGCCCCTCATTTTAATTGTTAATATTGTGTTTTTGGAGATGTGACAAAGCCAGGACCATAAATATGGACATGGAAGTTAAGGCCAAGGGAATTTGATTCTTAGTTTCCTGTTGGAGCGTGCATCAGATTGCCACTGTGGCAATATTTCATTATTTTGTGAAAAAATGTTTTTTCGTGAAAACTAGGTAATAAAAACAAATTTTCATTTGTTCAAAATATTCAAGCATCCCTTCCTGTTCATTTTAAGCAGTTCCATTAGGAGGGGTGTCACAGTATACCATGAATAATGTATTTCCTCCAGATTTTTTGTCCCGCTTGTTGTCATACTCGGTGCAAAAATGCTTGATTTTTAAACTTTTGAAGAAATAAAGCTGCAAATACCCCCGTTTTGTTAATTAGGCACTTGTAAACTTTGTTTTATGTAATAAATATAAGGGTAATAGTGTATTCAACATGCCTTTAGATGTAATAATGAAATGACAATAATGAAAAATGAAATGAGACCTCGTCACCTTTTAAAAATCTCCAACAGGAAACTAAGAATCAACTTGCATTGGCCTAAACAGGCAATATTTGAATGCTCAACCTGATGTGTTCATGAACATTTTGTAGGGATTGACCAAGAATTTATACAATATGTGTCTCTACCTCTGTGCAGTGATGTCATAACATTTACGCCCGCATCAAGAAATGCCATCTCGGTGTGCAAGCGTAAAAGTGCTGTCGCTTCAAGTCAGCGCGATTGATTTACTCTTACAACCAACAAATCTCGCGCTGACGTCACTGCACGGGGGTAGAGACATGGACTATAGTTGGAGATCTATTGATGGCCAACTGCAAGTACACATACATTGTACATTTCACTGGAACTGAATTCTACTTGTAACAAATGGGGCACGTTATTCCCTGAAATTATTGCCCATCTATACTCTGATTAGTATACAAATATTGACTGCCCATGAGGGACATAGTCAAACTATTGACCCGAGGTGATCTCGAGACCGTACTGGGAAAATAGTACGGTCTCGAGATCACTGAGGGTCAAGAGTTTTGACTTTGGCCCGAATAAAGGGCAGTTAATATTTGTTTTATATACCTCATAGATAGATCCTTTCAGCTGCAGTAATGAGACTACGGCTATTTATTATACCGGTCAAAAAGTTACTATACCGATCAAAAAAAATTACTATACCGGGCAAGAAAGGTACTATACGCATTTTATGCAAAAATAGTGAAACTATATCATGTCATGTGACTTTCATTTAACCAATCAGATGACAAGGATCTATCTATGAGGTATATAATATTAAATAGGCTGACCTCTTTACTTACAGAACTGATAAGAAATAGCTGACACGCAATACAGCACAACAAACGTAACAAGCATATACGTTGCATGACACTTGCATATATGAACTGGAAGCATTTTCAAAGTATTTTTACGCTCGGATCAACAAAATCTGCATGATTCCCATTTAGTTCTGATCAAAGTATAGCAGGCGTTGATGACCAGTCAATAGCATCTGTGGTCGACTGACCACCGGTTATCTTTACTGTCGACTGACTTGAGTTCACTGATTTGGAGATATCTCTTGAGTTGGTTACTATGATGTACCCAATGACAAGAGTACTCTATTGATCTCCATAAAGACAAATGTACGAAGACCTAGTATGATATCCTATTAAAATTTTAATAGTCAAATACAGAGTTATTTATTACTGTATGTTGTTTTACTTATTACCATTGTGTTGTGTTATTTGTTCTAATTATTATTATTAAAGCAATAACAGTACATTTTTTTGAAGAGCGCCCTCAATTATCTGGATATTTTGAGATCTTTGCACAGTTACATTGGTAATTGCCTAGTAACAAAGCCTGTGAGTGGTAGAGCTCAAACCTTTCTATGTGCCGTAAAAGGAGTAGTTTTGTAATTAGAATAATTAATATCGGAGATCTCCGATAATTCAACGGCTGCTGGAAACATCTTCCAATATGAAATAGCTGGGAAATTGCGCCATGTACGTGTCTACGCTCATCCATTAGTTCTGTTGATTCAGGCAAGTCAAGTTGCAGATCATTTTCGCGAGGTGACACTATTTCATTATGAGACGGACATAGATTTGGTGTTTCCAGCTCCGCCATTAAATTACAATCAGTGATCCCGATTCTAATTATAAAATTGATTCTTTTATGACAAATACGCATTTTTGAGCATTACCACTCGCAGGTTTAGTTTACTAGACAATTACCAATGCAAAAATCTAAAATTTTGAAAATTGGGGGCCCTCTTCAAAAATGTGCTGTTATTGCTTTAAATGTACATTTGTGAGTCCTGGGGGGGGGCACACTTGTATTCCAATGTGGATATCAAACTAATTCAAAACAAAACCATATTTTGAACCTGGCAAGGGGAAAAAATTGTATTGCATCCATATCAATAACTCCTTATTTTTCTTAAATACCAAAGATGCAAGAAAATCACTTTAATGCAATATTTATATTTTTGTTTAAAATTTCTGTGTCTCATTTGCAAGTTGTTAGCCCAAGAACTTTGTAAACTGGGTCTAATGAAAAAAAAACAGAACCTTTTCTATTCTACCAAATAACCCTTTAGAAATGGGAAAGAGAGTCGGATTTCTCATCTACCCAAGTAAGTCTGATTACCCCCCGGGCGCAATTTTGGGCCTTTGGGCAGGCTGAAATTACTGGATATGCACCAAACCAGAGTGGGTTGGGCCCTACTGCCATAATCTCACACTTTAAAAACCAGATAGAATGAACGGAAAATTTGGAAATGTGCATTTAGAATGGGTCTAAACCTTTTAACTTTTGGGGAAGTGTCTGGGTTGATAGCTCAAAACTAGGGTCTTTCAGTGAGCTTTTGCTCAAAAGAAGTGGTCTTTCAGTGGAAGAGAAGACCGGTTCAGGAGTAAAAATTTGCCAAATTAGGAATTTACGACCTTGCAAAATACTCGCTTTACTACCATGGGAGACAAAAAATCAAGACATTGATAATAAATAATTTTAGTTGCTTGCATTATGAGGCCGGCCGGCCTGGTAGCCTACTGTAACAAGAAAACCACTGAGATTAGGACATTTCCAGAAGAAGTGGCCCCCATTTTTTTTAACCCTGGGTTTTTGCATATTTGGAATGCTTACCAATGTCTATATCACCCTTCAGTGAATAAGCCGAACGCTGTCTTAATGTAAGAAGATTATGAGTTAGTACTTTCTGTCGTGCCACAAAAAGAAATTCAAATTCATGGTTTTTCTCTAGGGACGATTACGATAGCAGATCACTTTCAAAACAAGTGTTGTTTGTGGCTTTTTTCTTTTGTCCCCCTGTCTTGTCCAATCCACCTTCGACGTTCTCGTAGGTGGTCTACACCGATTCAGTGCAATTTGTAGGAGAAATCCGTATCCTCGAAATCTCCTCCTGGACGCCGTCGATTAAAAGTTGTCTAGCTGCCGCACCATGAACCTCTGGGGGATTTTGTTTTGGACTCCCCCTCTTTTTCTGCAAAATTAGCCCTTTCCTTTTGTTTCTGACTAGCCCCCCCTCCCCACCCCCCCACCCTGGTTTGCACTACAGCCCTGCTGGATCTGCGAGTAGTTGAGAGGGGGTAATTGGGACGGAAGGCAAAAAAAAAAATTGTTCAGTGGTAAAAGGAATTTTAAAAAGAGTCAGCAATTTAAAAAGTCACCACTGTCGTAAATGCCTCAAAATAAGTATTTGGTGAGAGTCAGCAGCTCATTATAATCCTTTCTTGGTAAAACCTTTTTCACTCGTAACTAAGCGCTATTGCGCATGCGCGTCTAGTATTCAGAAACGGCTGCACTAGTCTTCAAAAACAGCGATCGATCGCAAAAGTCGATCAATCATCGGCTCAGTGTGAAAACCCGTCAACTCGCAGCCTCAAAATGGATGCAAAAAGGATGCCAAATGGATGAAAAGTGGATACAGAGGATGCGGAAGATGAAAAATGGATGCCACGCAGGTCCAAAACTTGCAAATTATGTAACTGGAGTGCCAAATTATGGATTAAAGCGATGCTGAACATTAAAACAGGATGCCCAAATGGATGAGAACTGGACTGTTGAGGATGAAAAGATGAAATATGGATGCTAAACATACAAAAGAGGCATAATGGATGCTCATTTCTTAAAAAGTGGATGCCAAAAAACACGAAAAATGGACTGCTGGCGGAAATTAAAAGGCATGCCAGCTGGATGAAAATGTGAATGTAAATGAATCTGGCTGTCCAAATGTGGATGCCAAAGCATGCCGAGGATGCCATGCAGGGAACTCCAATAATTATGCAAGGACATGCATTGGTCCATGCATTGTTCATGTGATACGTGCATGTCAAAAGGATGCCACTATTTGAACCTAAACTGTCATTCTTCTGGAGCCAATATTAATGCCATTCTCATGTACATGTGCCTTCATTTCCATGGATAATTTTCTCCATTGCTGGCAGGCGATATATATGTTTGCTGAGGATTAAATTTGTGTTGTCAGAGTTTTGGGAGGTATGATATATTAGAAAGTTAGCAGGATGCATGTCATATTTAACTATAACTGTAAAACAAATTGAGCTGTTTTTAAATTAACGTACAGTAGTCAATCGTCAAATTTGCCACCAAGGGCATGCAGAGTTAAGAAATGCCAACCATTTGGCCTGGGTTTGGGCACTAGGTTACTACTTTTGACCCTACTTTTTCTGTTTTTATGCAATATAACCTTGAGATACCCTATCCTGGTGAACTTCCCATTGATCTAGCCTAGTCTAGATATTTTTGGATCATGATGCATTAACTAAGAGCCTTAATAATTAGACCAGTTGTAAAACATATCCACTACAAGGTATAGCCAGTTGCTAGGCTAGTTTATAGTGACTCCATGTTTGAATGGACTATGCCTATTATGTCAAACTTTGAGCATTAAATTGCTGTTGATTATAGCCTTGTTGAGTAGGCCCTATAGGTCTATATTACCGTAGCATCAGCATATATGAAACTATCAGCTATGATGAAACTATCAGCTGGTTAAAGACGGATCTCCACTGTGATTTTTTTTTTTTTTTGGACTTGCACGAACGACGAGCATATATGATACATGAAAAGCGGATTATCTTAGTTCGTTCTGAAGCAGGTGAATCGAGCACAATATTCTGCCTCCCTCCCAACTATGGACGCTGTCCAAACTTTTAGAGTGGGTACGAGCTTGAACGAGAGATAGGGAAAAGAGGAAAGAGAAAAAGGTAGGGTAGGGAAGTGGGAAATTGGGCAAAGGCAGTGGGAAAAGAAAAGTTCGGGAGAGGGGAAACCGGGATCAAAGATAAATTATGGGGGGGGTCAGGGGCGATATGACATATGAGGAGAAAAAATGTCAGATGGAGGTGGTAGCAGAGTGGAGAAGGGAGATGCAAGAGGAGGGCGGAAGAAAGGGATAACCAGAGCAGAATAATAGGGGTGGGTAAGAAGAAACTGAGATGGTAGAAATTGAGAGGCGGAGAGAAACGGAAAAGGAAGACAGGAGGGGAAACATAAAGGAAGACGGAGTGGAACTCGATGGTTGGTGGGTGGGGGGGGAGTAGGAAGTGAAAAAGGCGGACGGGACATAGGATGAGAGAATGGATGGATAGATGAGAGAGAATGAGAGATAAAGAGAGCGAGGGGGGGTGGAGCTGGCGATGCACGGGGGGATGGGGTGAAATAAACGCATGGGTTTAGTTAAAAAATGGGGAGGGGGGGCTAGAGTAACGCGTAACGTCAGAGACGCACCGATGGAAAGGGAAGGAGGGGCCTGGGAGGATGGACGACGTGAGGAGAGGGAATCTGGGGAGCATGGGAGGGCGGGTCGTGTATGGGGGGGGAAGTTAAGAGGAGGAAAGGGGAAGCTCGGTGACACGCTGGTTGAACTACTTAAGTACTTTTAAAACAGCTGTACAGTATGTGTTTATCATTGGCTAATGGACATTCTATTTGTGAATTTCAGCATCCATTGTCTTTTTGCTACAATTTGATATGCATCGTTTATAAGTGTATCTTGTATGACGTGTTGTTCAAATTGGAATGGATCCGATTTAAGAAGTATAGCAAAGTTTTCATCTTTATAGAATAGCCTTCACCCCAAAACCCCATCTGTAAAGTTCAAAGTCGATATTTCAATCTGTTTTGATGTGACGAGCTAATATTGTGGTTTTTGTAAGCCCCATAGAGTTTCTGTTAAAATTATATTGCTCGCCCAAATGGGTACATTTTTCCTCTCTTACGTTCCAAAATCAAACATTCTTAGCCCTAAGATTTCACATGGGAAATGAGAAGAATACTGTAAAATCTGGGGTTCTGGGACGAGGCTATTAGTGATTGGGTCTTGGCCCTGAGAGATCCTAAATAATTCGGATATAGTACAATCAATCAATGAAGCGGGCATACTGCATGAAAGCATCTACGGATAGTAGACGTACTGCTAACCTAATTAGGTGACTTATTGAACTTGCCTCTGGGTGGCGCGATCACTATCGAAAGTCTATGGGCATTTTTGTACACAGCGCACCTGGTTCTTTAATTACAATTATGGACTCAGCTTCTATTAAAATTTCAGCATCTAACTATTTTTTATAGGCGATCATCCAGATGTCATCACTCAATAGCAAATGTCCATCATTTTGAATGCCACCTGACAGAGGATGCCGCTGCAGCTCTTTACATATTTCGGTCAATTTGCATCCACTTTTTATCCCCTTGGCATCCCTTTCTACTCAGTTTTTATCCATTTCTACTCCATTTCTCATCCCTTTTTTTCATCCATTTCCATCCACTTTTCATCCATTTCTCATCCCTTTCTCATCCATTTGTCATCCACTTTTCCATCTTTTTGGCTTGGCAGCCTATTTAGTAAATTTTGGCATCCACGGCATCCTATTTCTCTCTGGCATCCCTTTTTAGAGAGGATGCCTCTCATTTGCATATTTCGTCATTTTGGCATCCACTTTTATCCTTTTGGGCAATGACTTTTTCTCCTTTTCTCATCCATTTGGCATCCGTTTAGCATCCAATTCCACATCCCTTTGGCATCCATTTTGCATCATTTGGCATCCAGGTTTGTCAATCTCTTCAACATTCATTTTGGCCTCCATTACTTGGCATCCAAATGGCATTAAATGTTTCATCCCCTAATTTTTGGCTTGGGAGCCCCCGGGGAAAAAGCCTTATTATTGTCTTTGTTTATTCTGTACTAGTGTAAACCACAATTGCATCAGCTGTATTGAGTCATCATCGCTGTTATGTCTATTTGTGGGCAATTTCCTCATAGGCTACTTGCACTATTTGGTGTTTTTGTTAGAGGCCTTGAAATTGTCATAGTTACCTTTGATTTATAAGCTAAAATACATTTCCACATTTTTGTATTC
>JAMKCH010015199.1:0-93028 GCA_023653785.1 Ophioderma brevispina | reverse complement strand
TAACAAATTCTGTAGTCCCCATCTTGGGGCTAAGGGAAAACCAAGTGTAAATTCATAATAAATTATTACGATCACATAACTGTCTGTTCCCGCACATAAAACTGGCACATTTTCTTAAAAATATATAAAACGTCACCTCAAATTCTTTTTCCCAATATCAGAGACCAATGGATATGTATAGACTTTAGCTAACCATGAGCTAAAGATATTACAATGGGCCGGGTATGTAGGGCCATTGTTATAGCCAGGTGTTACCACCTCCACGATTCGGGTTGATTGACAAATACCCGTCCTCTCTCACAATAACTAACCAGTGTACATTATAATATAGGTCGTTGACACTAAATTTTCTTCTGAAAACGCGGTAAATTGAATAGAAATGAAGTTAAGCAATAAGTTACGGATTTTGGTTCTGCACAAAGTTGTTAGGTCAAAGCTTGCCCAGCAACATTCTCTCATGATGTTTGTTCATGTTTCTTCCTTTTCTAATAAATGATGAAAAATATGGCCAAAGTTAATTGAACACGCACTATAGAAGCTCAATATTTATTTATCTGTGAATGAGGTTAAGTATTTTGTCCTGAAAAGTACTCAGTCTAAATTGGAGAGCGTAACAGCTGAAATCTCTTCAGCTGCGCGACAATAACAATGGTCCTGCACTCCCAGATGAAAGGGAATTTGAAGTGTTTTTCTACACCGCATACCGGGCCGGTGATTGAATATCTATAACTCCATTGTTTGCTGAAGTCTATGTGTATCCACTAGTCACTTATATTGGGGAAATGAAATTGAAGTGACATTTTATTCTTTTTCAAGAAAATGTGCCAGTTTTATTTGTGGGAACATACGATTATATGATTTTAATAATTAATTATGAATTTACACTTGGTTTTCCCCTAGCCCCCCGATGGAGACTACAAAACAACAGCATAGAAGGACATGTCCCATCGACTAATGACACTTTATCCGTTCTTTGATTGACGCCAAACAAAGGAATCGATGGTGTGTCTCACACTTTACGACAATCTATTCAGTTGATTCTGGTATGAAGCCTTTACATATTCGATACAAAAAAGTTCATGTAAAATGGGTTAAAAAGCATCTTATTCTGTTGAACAAAGTTGAGCATTTCAGCTGTTAGTTTTTAATCTCAACACATCCCTCTCCAAATGAATTCTTACCATCGACAATATGCGTTTACTGACAGGAATAAAAAATCAGAATCTACGGTATGTATTTTGAATATTTGCAAAGTATGGACAACTGTGTTTAAAAACTAGAGTGAAGACTCAGAGGGAATGTATACCAAGGAAAACGATAAACAAACCAAAGTAACTTAACTATTTTAATTAACGCTAGACATACCGCAACTAGGTCAAAGTTGATAAATATTTTCTCGACTACATACCAGTACATGTTACGATACTCATTGAATGTTTCCCACCAGTGTCTCAGCTGGAAGTCTTAGAGCTTATCGCAACACGCCCACAGCATTTGCAGCGACTGGTGAAATTCAAATATCTTAAAGGGAAACAGTGATATCAAAATATTCACACATAATTAGGTGAACCCTTACTGAAATCACTTCCACAAACTTGAAAACAATTTGGGTATTTACATTTTGTTAAAAAAGGGAGGAGTAACTAATTTTATTTTCCTTGTAAGCTTCACTTCTCTGCAACAGACAGTCAAAGATGCTGACATTACTGCCAGCATTTTATCAAACTTGAAAATCATGAGCTCGCAGGCCATTGCTATTGTTTATGTACATATCTCGGCTATTTCCACCATTTTTTATCAGGTCAATACCTTACAACAAGCCTGAAGTACAATGTCGAAGTGCTTTTTAATTGTGTCACAAAACATGCTAGAAATTAAGAAACACTGTAAATTCTGGCAAGGATGTCAACACATTGATTTTCCGTGGCGGGAATTGCTTATAACGCTTGCTGTCTGTTGCAGAGAAATGAAGCTTACAAGGAAAATAAAATTAGTTACTCCTCCCTTTCTTACAAAATGTAAATACCTAATTTGTTTTCAAATTTGTGGAAGTAATTTCAATAAGGGTCCATTTCATTATATTTGAATATTTTTGTTTGCCATTGTGTCCCTTTAAGGATACATATATATTTATGAGGTTTTGACCCGAAATTATGCTTCAGGAGCTTATGTTCCAGGACCATAATGAGCATATGCTCCTGGAGCATTAATAATCTGGAAAAATATTCTAAGTCAAATATACTCCTGGAGCATATTTGACTATGCTCCAGGAGCATAAATAATCTGGAGAAATACTCTAAGTCAAATAAGCTCCATGAGCATATTTAAATATGCTTCTGGAGCATATGCACAATGCACAATGTTCCAGTGTTTGAAAGTGTTACAAAAATCCCAAACATTCGTAAGCCTTAAAGAGATATGAGGACATTTCCAGAGAGAAGCGCCCTTAAATTTTTTTCGAACCCAGGTTTTTTTGCACAATGGAATGCTTACCAATGTAGTAGATCACACTTGAGTGAATAAGCCGAATACGCCGTCTTTATGTAATAAGATAATGATTTAGTAATTTCTGTCGTGCACGACAGTTATTCAAAGCATGGTTTCCTATAGGGACCATTAGGATAGCAGGCCAGCTCAAAACAAGGTTTGCGGTTTTCTTTGGTGCTTGTTTGTCCAATAAAGCTTCGAAACGTTTCGGTAGGTGGTCTACAACCGATCAAGTGCAATTTGAGAGAAATTTGTATCCTCAAAAAAATCTCCTCCTGTCACTTTAAACTTGTCATGTGGCTGATTTTTTTAAACTGTCATTTGACATATTTGCACCATTGGAAACATGGAACAAATTTCACACTAATTTTAAGGAATACTTTCCTTGACACTAGTTTTAAGGAATATTTTTCTGACACTTCCTTATTTTCATGTAAGTAACAGAATAACGGTATCGGTTTTCTAATGGTGTGTCAATTTCTTGCCCGGTATTACGCACATTATAGATTAAGATCAAATAAAGATTTGATCATATATGATATTGTTCTTGCTCCTTACATTATTCAAATACTATAAAATTTCTTAGATTAAAAATCAGTCTAATTGATTGTGATTAGGGACAAATCCAAGATTACATTAAAATAAAATAGGCTTAAATATAATTAAAGGAATAATAGATTAAAAATGTTAATCAAATTTAGAGTGTCCTCAAATTTTAATCTAAGAAATTAAGAGAGCAGCTTCGAAAACTTAAAAGGACTTGTTTTAAACTAATGAGTAGAGTTAATCGGATTTCCGTGTTAGAGTAAACAAGAATTGTACAGTATAAAAGTGCCATAGGATCCCGTGTATAACAAAAATCAGGATTCGTAATTTATAACAAAGTTGGATTTCTATATGAAGGGCTTCAATTTGAGCTTAGTTATTCACACACTGATTAGTTATATGGGCAAGCTTTATGTATATGCAAACAACACGATTGTTTGAAAAATGGAGTGCGCTCTCATCGGCAATTCAGAGTCTGCCTTTAAATCGATGATCCTTCATAAAGAAAAATAATAACTTGTTAATAAATTTCAGGATCCAGAAATTTAAAAACAGTTCTCATAATGGTTACTATATACTACACATAAATGTCTAATACTACAAAACGGCATCGGATTATTTTCAAAATTTAAATTTAGCTTAAGGTGCCTTTTACCTTTATTTTGGGTATATCTTTTATTCTACACACAAAAATATATTTGAAATGTTCGACCTTTCATTGTCGGAAAAAAACAGAACACACCAAACTGTACTGATAATATGGAGATACACCAGTTTATATCCTTGGTCTACACTCTTTGTCATGGTATTTGTCACCTATTATAGTTATATCTGTTGTCACTTCAGTTTAAACTCCTAAAAGTTTAAACACTTGTGGATGATTCATGAGGTCCCTGAATCGTCTCGACGCACGCAGCGTTATTATAAACGACTCATTGTCATTGTTTTATACAGCTAAACTTCGCTTGCTGATTGCAGTAATTGATGAATTTACGTGAAATAATTTCTCTTCTTGCTCTTTAGTATGGAGAAAGATGCTAAATGGTTAGCATGGGCAGAACAACGCTTTGCACAAGTAGCCGGGGATGATAGGTTGATCTACCTAGATGAATTCAAGAAAGCTTTAAATGTTAAGAAGGTAAGAGTATATAGGGTTAAAATATTCATTGCATGTATAGCCCTTGGCTCGCCCTGTTGACCACCCGTACGGGAGTATAATATCGCAACAACACACCAACTCACGTTGCGCTTCATTGGTGTTAATAATGTTTGCAAGACATTTTGGATGTTTTTCTATTTGGCCATGCATGGTCATATGATATCAATATAAAGCTACTCTTCCCATTTTGTGTATTTGCTTTTTTTTCAATTGGTCTGCTCATCTAATACTTTCCTAGGAACTTCCTAGGAAATGATAGCTCAACAAGAGGATGGCAAAGGAATTAAACGTAGATAGAATCATTTTAATTTTGATTGTGTTTTGCTTTTAGTTTGATTTTGTTTTTAATCCTTGGATTCTTCACGATATTGAAATGGGCTCTTCCTTATAGGCCTGTCCTTCTTTCTTTCCTTGTTTTAAAAAGTCCCTGTCCACACAAGACTTAGTAAAAAATAGCAAGCAAAACAGAACAACGCCCCCCACACACACATACAAATCAAAGTGGAATTCCCGGATTTGAGAGTGTAAACTACAATTGGTATCTCCTTTTACAAAGTATGTTTTAGGGTGTCTCCTATCTTGAGACGAAGTTACCTTTTGAGTAATTGTAACCATTTAAGTTGAGCACTGCCGTATTTATCACTCTGTGAAGGTTGCCCGGGGGAGGGGGTTGTCTAAAATACTCAATTTAATTTGTTCAATATCGTGGATGTATTATCATTTCTTCTTGAGCCAAAACAATAATGGTCTTTATTGTAAATATTCAAAATGCATTTGTGAAAGCATCCAGCTTCAGATTTCTTTTTCAATCCTTCGGAAAAAAGTTACCTTTTCTACAATTTAAACTTGATTCTGGCATAATAAAATCGCTCTGTTTGAATTACTTTTGTCTGTACAAAGCTGGTCAGTGTTTGCAACATGTTCGTTATCACTAGGTAAAGGTATATTGCGAGTAGATAGAATGTGTATAAAAAGGCTGGGATCAAACCTGTGTGCTTGAAATTTGCCAAGATTACATGAGCAAGACGTGAATGAAACTTTGCAAATGCATTCTTGAACTGATAATTGATGATGGATTTTGCACCCAACCGCAAAAAAAAAAAAATCACAACAAAACAACCAAAACAAACAAACAAAACAGCATATTCAGAGATGTGTTAATGGCATTTATTAGGGCAACCAGGCCATGCAGTCCTTGTAAGGTTGACGAACTCGACAGCTTTACCATTGGTATTGTAGCGGGAGCGGGAGCGCCCCGGAGGACTCGCGGGTAAGTTGCAGGGGACAGAACCCTGCGCTCCTTCTGAATGACGCACGTGACTCGGTAAATCAGTTTCTCAATAATTTTATTACAACCAGCCTTCGAAGACCTGTGGTAGTTCATACAGGAAATACTGCGATTACATGTTCCTAATTAAACTATTTACGTAGTTACAAACTTTAAATTTGCATGTCTTACCTTAATTACATACCCTTCTCAAACCACTTTTTGGGCAGAGGTTCCCCCCTATAAGACTGGCTGGCAATCCGCACAATACAACCATATGACACCTGGGTGCATTATGTTTCATTTACAACATATAAGTTTTGTGTTAATCTTAAAATATACAAACACAGTGGCAACAATCATTTTTGGCAGCATAGGTTCCCCACCTAGCACTGGACGGGCAATCGTAAAACAACCATAGGACAACAGAGGGAACTGCAATGTTTGTAGTTTACACACATATGGAGTCTTGATTTTTACAACCACCCCCCCCCCACACGTAGGAGATAGGAAAAGAAAACACTTTGTGGGCATTACGTTCCCCCCCTGAGGCACTGGCCGGCAATCGCAAATACAACCCATAATGACACCTGGGGTGCTGTTTGTATTTACACACCTTACACTCTAAATAGAAGTGTAAGGATAGGCTAAACAGTTATTCTAAACATTAAACGTGGTTAAAACAAAACATCACTTGACCTCTGTGACTAGGTTAAGGTCGATAGGGGTCAAGGACCATATGAATGGACACTTGTACTTAGTCAAACATGTGTTACTATTTTAGCAATTTTTTACCCTAAAAAACTCCAAAACCAATGGTCATAGATGGTTACAAAACTATACAGCGTCATCGACGTGTTGATTGGACCCTAAGCCAAACATCCCTGTTGAAAGTTGTTTTGATAAATCTTGCGTTCCTTATATTATCAAAATTATAAACGAATCTTTTGAGTTCTGGGAGTTGGTATCAAATTATAATGTTGGAAGTGAAACCGATATTTTATACAAAAAACAGAGATCTGAGTTGATGATCTGAAAAAGTATAGAGACCATTTAATGTTGATGGATGTGTATTTCCAAAATACCGACATCGTTGCAGTTTACTGTCCAGTTCCCTATTCACGCTGCAACACCGTGCATTCCAATAGGCCCGTGACCTGTAATGCGTACTCTGTGCCTTAACGCATAGACATGAGAAAACTCACGTCGTTGCGAGAAAAGTGCTAAAGGGATTTTCTTCGTAGAAGATCTAATTGTAGAATATATTATCATCAATAATAGTGTGAGTTTTATTACCTGTTGAAACATTCAGAAAAACCCGAAAATGGTTAGTTTATAAAGAGTGGTATTTTGGTAGGATATAATGCTAACTCTATGGCAAAAGTCACCAGTGATTGCTGGGCAGATTCAAGAGGGCGCCATGGACAAACGGTTAGACCTATACTCTTCGTAGAAGCTGACAACAAAGATAATCTTATTTTCTATAAGGTGGTGTAATTTGGTTGACATATGGTGCTTAAAAAGATCCGAAACGACCATTTCTAGCAAGGCTTCTAACATGTGTAAAAACAGGCCTACTCGCCAATGTTCATGCACACAGTGTGTGGGTAATCGCTCATCCATAGCATGTCATTGATCAGTGATTGGATGGTGCCCTGTGAAGTGGGAATCATTTACATAAGGCCAAACTTATGAATGGATTCATGTCACAATGATTTGGTTGGGTGGGAAAAAGGTCGAGGCCCGTTTACAGTGGACACTAACTGCACTATGATAAAGCAGTCTTATCTCATATCACCTAAAATAAAAGTCTATCTGCATAAAAATGGCCTTTATTCTGATATGCATATCGACAGTTCCATTCAACTGAAACAGCCATGCTTCATGGAGTGAATGATCTGCTTTTGGCGTTAGACAAGGGCAATGAAGCAGTTTTGATTTTGCTTGATTATTCTGCCGCATTTGACACCATCGCCCATTCCATCTTTTTTCGAGCGTCTACAAAGTCTGTACGGTATCGGGGCACTGTGTTACGATGGTTCAAATCATATTTTACTAATCGTTCCCAAGCTGTTGTTGTGTTGTGAATGATAGGCTTTCAGACACTCTTCCTTACGGTACCCCACAGGGATCTGCCAAGGGACCTTTATCCTATATACTGATCCTTTGATAGCCTTTCATCCAGGCGTTGGGCTTTCTTATAGTCCCTGTATACGATGTGGTATAGCGCCCTCTCACGGGGAGTCCCTTGCGCATCGGCTTTCCGCATTTATTTTGTGTGTTTTTTTTTTAAATTTATTTTCCGGGATAAATCTTTTGTAACTTTCCTGGGAACTGATAGGGCAATACAGAGTAAATGTGTCAGTGTCTCTTAAGGGCGCCTGGCATATTCATTGTGGTCAGTTCTAGTTTTGTATATTCTGTGTTAACCCTAAAAAGCCCGGGGGGCGGAATCCGCCCCCTCGACATTTTTTGTCGTATCTCACCTGTTCGTTATTTTTCACGCCGAAACTGCATGACTTTTTTCTTTGAAGCCTTGCGCTCGATTTAAGACAATTTTGAACAAAATCGGACCTACGGTTATGACGCGGCGTTGCGTAATCGCGCACTCCGTGCGAAGAAAAGCTATTTCCCATTGAAATTACACAGAACAGCAGGAAATCCAGTTTTTTTGTGCTAAGGATACAGTTACACTGTTTTTTCTTATTTATTTGATTTATTTGTAGTAAGAGCATGTGTGTGCATACTTTGACACACATCATGGCCAAAAAATCCAACTTTTGCTTGAAAAAAATGGCGAAAAACCGTGAATTTTGCGATTTTTTTAGATTTTTCGCATTTTTGGATGACGTCATGTTTTACGTCACTGTGACGTCATACAAGGTATGTTTGTACTTTTTTTGGTATCAATGGACTCGGGAGCCGGGGTCATAGCTATCCATTGGTACCACACATATGATAGTTCATCAATCCCTTTCCGAGATACTAGGGGGCGTCCCCCCCCCCTCCCCGGCGGTGAGATGGGCCCAAAAACCCGGCTCTTTTAGGGTTAAGGATGAATGAGCGTTACTTTATTGTCATCGTTGAACTGAAAAACAAAAATCTCTGTTTTCAATGTATCTGTTACGTAATCAAACTGACTCGTTTTTAACAAAAGAACTTTGTCCTAGTTTAACTCTTTGTCCGGGACTAAGTCCTACAAAGTAGGGCCTCTAAATTTTGGTTCTTTCCTATAATAGGTTTTACTTGCTTTTACTGCTAAAAAGTGAAACAAAAATACAGGCAGACACTCAAAGCTGGGAACTTTCTTATTTTAAATTGTTTCCCTTTTGTATTTTAAAAGAATAAACATCGAAAACAAAAGGGTCCTTCCTTCAATGACTCAGTCCTGGACTAAAAGTTAAACCAGAACTATGTTCTTTGTAAATACGGACCAATAAGTGGTCTACATGTTCGTATTTTCAGTCGTTTTTCGCCGAGCGGTTCTTTGAGCTCATAGACACTGATGGCTCCGGGAATTTAAGTTTGAGTGAACTGATGGAAGCGTTGAGAGTTCTTGTACATGGATCAGCAGCGGATAAATTAAAATTCTTATTTCAAGTCTATGATGTTGACGGTGAGCATAAACTCTATATGTGTTTACTCATTCTTCATTTATCTGCTCAATCTGTATTCGCAAGATAAAAATATTGTTCCAGATCAGCGAGGTACCATTTTATCATAGCATGTTTTTTTCAAAATAACATGAAATAAATATAGTTAAGTTTTTTGCAACTTTATAAGTGGTTATGAATTTATTCATATAACCAAGGTTAAAGTTTTAAACCTTTTGATACATGCGCGACCAACATAAAAGCACCTTTAGAACTTCAAAATTAGGCACCCTGGCAATGCAAATGAATCAACGTATGAAGATGAATGGAAGACGTATGCAAATACATGACGTATATGAATGTCGTATGCAAATGAATGAACGGGCAAATTCTCATTCAGATTTCGATCTTTACATCAGCATTTTCACAGTACCGATAAATTAAAAGCTCGCTCTTTCACTTGTCTGTATATACGCGCAGGTGAAGTAGGCATCATGCATGCACACCGGTGATGCTAAGGGAGCTGAAATAAGATTTTCCATTTTGAAAATTATAGAGTGTAGATGTATACGCCTGGTGCCAAACCGGTGAATTGCCATTTGGTCTAATCCCAATTGGTATAACGGCCATTTTGTCTAACTCCAATTGGTCTAATACCATTTAGTCTAATGACCAGTTCAGAGGGACATTTCTGCTATAAATGATAGGCTTGATGACTACATTTGGTCATCGAACATTTGCCGTTTGTTTCATGTCAATTTCATGTTGTTCTTTGTCTGTGGTTTTTTTGTCTCGCTGAAACGTTTGTTCGGCAGAGACTTAGTAATCACTTTTCTGTATTCTAGTCTGTCTGTCTGTCATGGTGTCTCCGCTACGTCCGTGTTCACTGCTATGTGTACGATTTAATCTGGAGTTCCGTAAGGGCTATGATGAGGTAACTTTGTGGAAAGAAGCTGGTCCATGAGTTTCTCGACCTCGACCTGATTAGATCTTGGGCGTAAAATATGCTTAATTAGTCTTAATTGCATAATTAACGAAAATTTCCCGCAAGGCTCGTGTACATTTCTGGAGTTCCGTACGGCTTATGATGTAACTTGGTGGAAGGGAGTGGCCTGTAGAGTTCTCGAACTGAGTAATTTCGGGTTAATCGGGCAAATTAGTATGCAAATGAGCTATTTAATAGCAAAACAAAAAATAGCTTGATTGCTAAATTTTGAAAAGCGTCCATGGATCGAAAAATCCTAAACTGCATGAAAGCCTATTATAGTGCGCATCTTTTTTGGCAATTCGAGTGGGTTATACATGCGGCTTAGGTAATGCAAATGAGCTAATTAAATATGCATAATTACTGTGTCTCTGAAACCGTGCATCGGATGGCAAATTCCTCGCTGCTGAATACTATGACATGCATCTTTTGGTGATCATAATTTGGGTCAAAGTGGCATTTGGGGCGTAAAATTCTAAATTAAGTGTCTAATTTGCATCTAATTTGCATACTTTAAGAAAACAAGCTTGGTATAGGGTTTCTAACAGTTCTGTAGGGGGCATATAATTATGTAACTTGGTGTAAGGTAGTGGGTTGAAGAGTTCTCGACCTGATTAGATTTTGGCTATTTGGTTTAATTAGGTATGCAACGACTAATTATACTGTCATAAAATCTGCGTAATTGCCTATATTTTTAAAGCGGTAGAAAACAATAGGATACACAAAATTCCTTCACTGCATTGGGAAGGTCTCGGTATTGGTGCGCATCTTTTTTGTTTTGCCATTGAAAGTATGTGATATTTGCGGCTTGGTATGCAATGATCTAATTAAATATGCATAATGGCCTGTATCGCTGAACGTACATCGGAACGAAAATTCCTTGCTCAGTGAAAACTGTCTGCCATAACATCTTTTGTGTGAATCATAATCATAGTTTAGGTCAAAGTGCATGTGGGGCCAATTATAAGTGGCTTTTGTTATGCATTGATCTAATTTAAATATGCGTATTGCTCTAATCGCTGAACGTTACATTGGCTATATCAAATTTCTGTACATGGAGCAGTGGGTGTTTGGGGGAAGGAGAGGGGTGTTGGGGAGGGGGTTGGAGTTGTGGGGGGGGTTGGTTGTTGGGAGGGGGTGTTGCCACGGTGTTGGGGAGGGGTGTTGCGGATGGGGTGTTGTCAGGGTGTTGGGGATGGGTGTGTTGTTGCATCGGTGTGGGGAGGTTGGTGGTGTGTTGTTGTGTGTTGGGGAGGGTGGGTGTTGCGGGGTGTTTGGTGTTGCAGGTGTGGTTTGTTGGGTGTTGGGGTTTGGTTTTTTGGTTGTTCTTGTTGTTTTGTTGTTTTGGGGGGTTGGTTTGTTGCGGGTTGTTGGGAGGTGGTAATAGGTGTTGGCGGGGGTTGGGGGAGTTTGGTTGTTTGGGGAGGGGTAGTTGGGAGGGTGTGGTGTTGGGGAGGGTGTTGGGTGTTTTTCGGGCTTTGGGGAGGGGTGGGTTGTTTTGGGGTGTTGGGGAGGGATGAGTGTTGCGTGTTTGGGGAAGGGGGTGGGGTGTTGGTAGGGGGACGGGTGTTCGGGTGTTGTGAGGGGTGGGGTTTGCGACGCGGCGGGCGTCGGGGTGTTGGGGAGGGGTGGGGTGGGGTGTGTGTGGGGGTGTTGGGGAGGGGTGGGTGTTTGCGGGGTGTTGGGGAGGGAGTGTGTGTTTTCCGGGTTTTTGGGGAGGGGATGAGTTATAAGAAAAGCTTATGCTTATTAAAACTAATTTGCTAGATTGCTCCCAGTACATTTGACTGCTGGGGGATAAATATCAGACACTCATAAATACCCCATTTTCCTTCATGGATATTGATTTGCTGCCACACTAAAATGTATGTGAATCGTGACAAGTGTAAAACCGCTATAGCAAATCACGCCTAATAAAAGCTTACCATCGTACACATATGTTCAGAATATATGTTTTTCTAATTACCCTCATCCTTGGCGGGGTTGCCATCCCCTAGTTAACTTTCCTCCGGTGGCTAAAATTAATGCAAAAACTTTCGGAGACAACGCTTCCGGGTATCGATTTTCCTCATCCTCCCAGTGTCGTTTAGTGAAAAAAATGGTAGGCCGTCAAAGTCGAAGGTTGGGGTACTTTTGAAATTATTCTTCACAGTGTGCCTCTAATACCCATGTTAATGTTTATTGCTCTGCCACAGAAATGATTCTGATGTTTGAGGATGCATAATGATACATGCATTGGCACATTATTGTTTTTTTCTCATATTATAAATCATGTTTAATATCAATTATTTTGGTTTAACATTCAAATGGATATTATACCACATGGGTATTAGACCATTAGAGATATTAGACCAAATGGATATTATATACCAAATGGGTATTAACCAATTCATATCCTTATTTTTATTATAAGTCATAACAGTATTTATATACGGTACTGGACAATAGAAAGAACATGATAAATATTTATAAGAATTAAAGTCACAATATTACATATTTTTTATCTGTACATAAATAAGTTAACTGGACGAGGACACTGCAAAACGCAGAGCGTGAACGCCATGCCCTCATTCAGTGGAAAAAAGAAAAAAAATGGCAAGATGGATGTTAACATGGCCTGCATTAACAAAGTAAATTATGAGAAATGGTAATGGGTAGAGCCCTTTTCATCAAGAACATGAACATAAACTTCAGTGTGTACTCGATATTCAGGCATCTTAAAGCCTAAAGTTCGCAGACAGGGACCCAACAGACGACAGACAGACAGACAGTACAAGGAGGGGAGAGATGACGCAATAATAAAATGGAACATTACTAGCGGTACATAATACATACAACAATGATCACAACTCATCACATGGTATTTAACTGAGAAAAAGCAGTTTGAAAGTTTTTTTAAATGATGAGAGTGATGGGCTATTTTTTAGTGAATCTAATCGGGTATTGGACATCTAAAGTCGGTATCCCATTGGTATTCAAACGCTCAAATGGTATAGACTTATGGATATTAGACTACTGGATATTAGACCCAATTAATTAGACCAATGGTGTTTGTGGTTTTTATACGCAATGAGTCGACGAAGGGCAGTAAGACTAAGATGGGCATAGACAAATGATATTAACATTCTGATTTGAAGATAAATTGATGTTAGACTAAATGGTTTTAGCAAATTGGAATTAAGACATTATGGGCTTCGACAATTGAAGTTAGCCAAACGGGATTTTAGACCCAAATGGCCATAACCGCCAAATGCTGTTTGCAGAGAGTGATGTTTAGTAAAACGGCCAATGTTCATTGTTATTTTAATCACAATCCTGTGACTTAAGTTCGGCGTTTGAGCAAAAGTTCCCAATTTTCCTCGAGAAAGCTCGTCAGTCTTGTATCTGTGACCATAAACGCATAATGAATGCAACATCTTGCAAATATGGCTTTAAAACTAGTACTCATATTATTGCCATACTTAACCCCTACAATCCTAATTTCAGGCAATGGACATCGACTATGAATGAGCTTCGTACAGTGGGCTTAGATCGTGTACAGCCGAGAGTGCTCTTCACTCAGCGATGAAACTATGTATGGCTACACAGGTCTTGTTCTGAGGAAGCTGATACCGACGAAAGCGTAATATTTTCTTCGAAAGAACCTACGGTGCTCATCTTGAAATATCCAGATATAGCTGACAATCTCCAATCTTACCATAAGGATACTATTAAGTACCCTTCTTTTCTCTTTATTCCTGATGCGGCTTTTCTTTCTAACACGTCTTCCCTGTGTAACACTGTTAACTACAAGGTGAATCAAACACTTGACCCTGATTGTGTCGCCATTTTTGAATTTTTAAGTAATATATATCAAAATATGTGGTATCATCTGCATCAAGCCAGTTCAATATTAATTTGCTGAAAAGATCATTCACATCGGTTACGGGATAGACCGAGATACAGTCGTTCGAATCAAAGCAGTCGTTTTGCGCTCTGTCCACGGATTCACATTAAAATAAATCACTCGCCATATCAATATTCTCTTTCGGAAGTCGGCACATGTGGAACTAAATAAGTTTACCATTTCCAAATATGTCCAGAGAAAATTGGGCTTTTATTGACTACAGAATACATGTGACGCTCTTTAAAAGCACTAATTAGTCACAATTTACCATCGATTGCCCTCTCAAAGGTTGCACACGAGGAGATTCAAATAAAGGTGTCCCGAAAGAAAAAATGTGAAATTATTGATTTATCTCAAAAATATTCCCAATCTGAAGGATTAAGCTGAGGACCGGTTTCTTTGTACAAAAAATTGTGAATTGAAATTGCTAATTTCGTATAGGAGCAGAAACGAAATTCAGTCTATGTCTTCCTAATGACACTATAAGCATATCTATACAAATTGCCTTTTGTTTTCATTTTAAGTTATTTCTGTAATAACCAAATAAAAAGGTAGGGAGTCTTTTGAGCGTCTAATCTATATGAAATCCTATATCACACAAAACATATGGATGACTTGGAAATCTCTCGTTGCAAAACGTTTCTACGTCCTCATACTCTAAAAATCATTTAAAAAATTATACATGTATTCAGTTTCTGAGAGAGTTCAATGAATCATACCATATGAAGGACACAGACATCGGTGAAAACATTAGGCCTACTCAAAGATACAAATGGACCGTACTTTTATAGGCCGTGCATCGAAAACAGTCATTGCAAGGTGCCCACCTCAATTGTGTCGTTCCTCCAGTGCATCCGAAGGTACGTCCGCCATGTTCGCAGAGAATGCACCAGAGCAATTCAGGAAAAACGGCTTTAGTCTAGCTGCGAAGAATATACAGAACAATGTGGATATTATTATATTTATGACTTTCTATATCGGCGTTCATATACCCTCCTTGTAAGCGGTGCATGATGGGGTATCGATAATGTTTCACAGATAGTCCGTGGGTATGGTCGCACTATGCGTCTGGTAAGTATGCTGTAGGTAGCCATCTTGCGATAACTGGATTTTTTCCGCCATTTTTGAATTTTTTAATGTATTCACAGTGTTAAGAGTATAACGTATGTAGAGTGCTACTTCGTGAATTTAGTTAGGTATTGCAGTTGCAAACATTGTGTCTAGGCTATTCTTTGATTTAAAAACCAAATGTAAAAATCCATATCGCGCGAGGGTCCTTTTAAGATTGTTTTCCTTGTAGTTATATGCCCTCTACCAATTCAGTGGTAGACACGACAATAGGACCCTCTCAATGGACATATCTCCTTGCAAGACACTTCGTTTCCATACACATGTCATTTGAAGGTTGAGTTTTGGGGACATTTCATATTCTTCATAGTCTCGAAAGGCATAGGCATAAATATAGACAGCTTCTCACGTCCGATGTCCCATTTTTTTTCTCTTGTATAGAGTCACGCCGTTAGACAAGGTAAGTTTCTAATGTTATGTCTTCGATATTTGGGACATGTCTACAATGCATCAACGGCATGGCACGATGTTTGCAGGGCAGTGTAGTGTAATGCAATTTTAGTTGTATCAATGAATCTTCTCAAATTATTCATCCGGCCCGGGAGGAAATATGGGTTTAAAATCACCTTAAAGAGGCCTGCCGATCTCTAATAGCCTCGTCCCCAGGGACCCCAGATGTTACCGTAAGTGTCAAAATTTGGTATCAAGAAAGCTCGTATTTTTCTAATTTACCCTGTGAATCTTAGGCTAAGATGTTTGGTTTTGGATGTTATGATCGAAAACGTGCCCCTTTTGTAGTCACCATATTAATTTACACTTACTCTATGGGATTGTAAAATCACGTTTTTTGCTCTCACAATCAAACGGGTTGATATATCGGCGCGAAACTTTACAGATGGGGTTTTGGGGGTGAAAGGCAATAAGCAAACTCGGCATTACAGATTTTTGATGGCAATGTGGCAAAGGTTTTGCGAATTTTATAGGACTCCTGACCTCTGACAAATCAGGATTATGGTTTTAATAATTATGTTTTTAGAAATATTCAGCAATATAGCAAATACGAAATATGCCATAAATTATTCGAACTGAGTTTAAAACATGCTTTGTATTTTTAAATATATCGAAGTATTTTTCGAATTCCAAAAGGCATTTTTCCTGACATATGACGGGGTCAGAGGTCAGGAGTCCTAAAAATATTACCGGAGTTACAATGCCGATTTGGCTTATTCTATCAAGATGAAAACTATAGACTTAACTTAATCGTGCCATTCCCCTTTAAGATATTTCAATTCGATGATGAAACCTGGATTCTACTTTAACACTATGAGTTACAAAAACATCTACAATGTATCATAATGACATGAAACTGACCTGGTGTGATCTGGGTATCATTATATCATACCAAAAAAATCAGGATGGTATTTTCTAAATACCCATATATGAATGAAAGCGACGGAACTTTGCAAGGAATTGAGATTTTATAAGCTCGTAAGTGATTAAGGGGGAGCTTCCAAAAGTCAACCACCGTTTGCTCACTGTGGACCCAGCCTTTCCGGCTGTTAAAATGATGTAAAAAAGGTTTTAAATGGCAGTGTGAATCGCAACATACAATAACTGTAGAAAACTATAACATTCAAGTGCATGGGTTCCATGTGGACGCAGGATTCCCGTTTTTCGCACGCCCATGTATTAACGCTAAAATTATTTTTGACCCAAGATTTTATGTAAATGCTAAATACACTGTCGATATATTTTGTGTGAACAAAAAAATCAAATCGGTCATGGCGTTTTTATACTAATTAGCGTAAAAAACCAAGCATTTTGTGGGCGCTTCTCAAAAGTGTTTTGCCATAAAATATCACATTCGAAAACTTTTTTAAATTTTTATTCATCAAGTAATGTATTGATGAACTGCTATTTATGAGTAAAATTTTGATGAAAAGGTCCTTCGGGAAAGTGGTTTTTCATTTTGGGGCGGTTAGAATTGGGTGCGCATTCCAAAAATCGTTTTTGGGCCGCCATTTTGAATCTGTACATCCGATTTTCATTTTTTCCCTGTTATGCGGTCGTGTTGTTGTACCCTATCAATGACTAGAGTTTTAGTTAAAATATTCCAACGGCAAAGTGGTTTTCAGAAGGGGGGTCCAATCCCTTTATGCACCAAGGGGAGTGCAGAAGACATTATGCACTTAAGCTACACTGTTGTGGCTGCCAGTTGAATCATTGTTAAATTAAACTATTTCAGTCAGTTTAATATTTCTCTTTCCAACACAAAAGATTGTTTTAAAGAAAAAATACCAACCGATATTAACATTTCATTTGTCACCAGGCCGATGTTTAAGTTTCGACTGTGTCTTATCTTTAATCTTACGCTCAAGAAATGTCTCACGCTTCCGAAAGTACCAAACTAGCGACGTAATCTACCAATGGATCAGCACGTGACCTCCACAAGTTTGTTGCCACGTCATTTCATCTTTTTCACAATAATTAACACCGTTGGACATTCCGAAACTACGGTAGTTATATAATAATGCAATTAATTGAAATGTTTCAAATGGTTATAATCTTCTCGTAAAAAAGCTACCAGGTAGTCATTCGTCACCTTGTCGGTTTTTTTAGGGACGCACCATTTGAATTCAAGGGGGGGGGGGGGCTTGGAAAGTTTCTAAAAAAAAACTCCACCCACCATATGAGCACAAAAAAAACTTTCCCCACTTTCCCATCAAAAAAAAAAAAAAAAAACACTTACCCGCACCCATATTACGAAAAACACGTACTCAAGTAGGCAAAAAAAATCCAGCCTATCACTTAAGAAAAAAAAAAAGGGCCTTCATTCAGTTGTTTGGAATTCATTTTACAACAGTGGCCCCATTACCCGATGGGCATGCATCCAATACAAAGAATAAAATACACAAATTGTGCAAATTTACACAGATAAACAAAAAGCCCAACGAAAAAAAAACTTCCCCTCACCCAAAACTTTAAAACCCTCCCCCCTTGAAGTATAATGGTGGTCCCAATTAGCGACAAGGATGTCGCGGTTGGTGGAATGCTTTGTCAGTGAGGGTATTAGGGGGGGGTGGTGCACCAAGGATATTTATGTTACATTTTGTTAAAATTATATGAACTAGTTAGTATGGCCGCTCTAAAAACCTAAGTTTATGTAAACCTATTGTCTGGTCAATTATTAGATGTCTGGTTTTAATAATTATTTCAAAAATATTATTTCCCTCTCTTTCGAAAAAAATCACGAAAGAAAAGTTGTTTTCACATGGACCCAACAAGATCATTGGGTTCCAATGAAAAACATCTTTCTTTTGGATTTGTATAATTTACACTGATGTTTACTGGCAACGACAACAAACCTGGGTCCAGGTGAATATTTGACTTGTGACTCTTAAACTTTAGGGCAGGCCCATTCGGAATAGGGGTGCTTCAAAAGGAAATAATATTGATTCGTGGACCTTGCCTTGATTTCAGGTGTTTGCTGTGCATTAATGCTGATGGGTAGTGCCTCCACTGAAATACCGATCTTTTATTAGAGGCCCTGTCGGTTTATCATTTGGTTATGAACAAACGAATCATACAGCGCCTGTAATGCAGTCCATTCAAGTTAATGCGTGCTGACTATTTTGGAATAGCATCTATTTGTATGCAAAAATTCAGTTGCAAATAGCAACGGTTCCGGATTTTGGTCATGTTGAACCAGTTGGCATTTTCATTACTACCATGGCGGACCAATATCTGCTCGGATCATTCTCCTCCGACGACAACTTTTACAAACATACCAAAGTGGAGTCAATGGGACCTTCCACAAAACGTAATTACCTTAATGGTACCAAACCTGTACAAATGTATTCGCTAATTTTCAAAACTAGGGTGAAATACCCAGATTACAACTATAGTTGAAGGTTTAAAATGTGCCATTCCTTTGTCCTGTAAAAACGTTTCTTAGGTTACAAAGATCCAAACAACTTTTTCGTGATTTATTTTCGAACTTGGTATTTTTAAATTAATAAAAAAACCAGACATTAATTAATTTGAACAGACAGTAGTCAATTGCATATTTGAGCTGAAAACGTATGAAAATCCGTATAATTGCTATCTTTTTTAATCCCAAAGTTAGATTCGCCTATTTTTGGAAAGAAAATGCCAATTTTGCCGACTCGCGGACTTTATGACGTCGTCATTGAGCCCAGACTAGGTGTGGTACCTTATTTGGTATCATTTGCCAGGAGGACGATAGCTATCCACTCGTATTAAAATAATAAGAATTCGGGTTGCTTAAAACGAATTATCGAGGGAGGGTGGTACCTCCACCCCCTTGGTTAAACCGTGTTAATGGCTTGGTAAGAGGAGGTTAACATCAGAACTCCTTATAAACAGTAATCTATAGAAAAAATGGAAACTTGAGGCAATTCTTTTCTCTGCCATGTAACAACAAAGAGTATCACGCCAAAGAAAAGCTAGTCAAAAAAAAATGACTATGGTGACCACACAATTTACTTGTGGATCGCTAACGATCAGGGATAATCGAAATGCCAGCAGAAGTGACTCTATAGTCGGTACGGTGCATAGAGAGCTAGTCGAAGGATGAAATTGATGAGCGCGGCGTAAAAATTGCCTCATACTGCAGTCAAATGTTATTAAATTCAGAATAATATAACAGTATAACTGGGAATCGCTCGGGTGGGTGGGGGGGGGACGGGTGGGGGCCAGGGGGTGGGGGGGGGTGGCCCGAGAGTGGGGGGGGGGGGGGGGGGGGGGGGGGGGGGGGGGGGGGGGGGGGGGGGGGGGGGGTGGGGGGGGGGGGGGGGGGGGGGGGGGGGGGGGAGGGGTGGGGTGGGGGGAGGGGGGGGGGGGGGGGGGGTCGGGGGGGGGGGAGGGGGGGGGGGGGGGGGGTTGTTTTTTCGGGGTATTATTTTTTTTTCAAAACCCACACCACACCTCCACACCATAAATCAATCCCAAACAGCACCAAAAAAAACAAAACCAAAACAAAACACAAACCAAAACAAAAAAACCTACTATAAAAACAAACATACAAACAAAGAAATTAAAAAAAAAAAAAACCTTTTTTGAAAAAAAAAAAAAAAAAAAATTGTTTTTTGTTTTTGGTTTTTTGGTTTTTTTGCTGCGTTTTTTTTTTTTGTTTTTTTTTGTTTTTTTTTTTTGGGGGGGGGGGGTTATGGGGGGGGGGGGGGGGGGGGGGCGGGCGGGGGGTGGGGGGGGGAAAAAAAAACAACAAAAAAAAATAAAACAAAAAAAAAGTTTAAACCACTTGTTGTGTTCGCCTGCCCGAGGCAGGAAGAGGAAGAAACAGGAGAGATCACTTTGTCACTGTTGATGTCGTTGTTGTCTTTTGTTGTTGGTTGATTGTATGTTGTTGTGAAAAAGGGTTAAATGTGCCTGTAATCTCCTCATACTTTGATGGATTAAAACCAGACTTGAGTCCACAGGTGCAAACATGGCATCCCCCATTGTGATGAGGTCAAATGTCACAACCATCGGTCAAAGGGTATGTGAGGCAAGTTTTTAGATAGGCTGAAATGTAAAATTGGACCTCCATTTGTAAACTGGGTTTATGGAGTTACACGGTCCAAGGTTTGAGTCCAAGCGTCAATATTCAAGGTCAAGGTCATGTGGCCTATCTTCAACTAACGCGACGGCAGCGAAACAAGCGGAGCTCTGAGGACGATGTATTTTTTTAATAAACTTGTGCATTTCAGATTATTTTAAACATTTTTTTTATGCTATGCGAGGAAAGTAGGCAACCAAGCATCACAGCAGCCTAGGTTTGGCTATGACCTATATAAACGACATAATTGTCCGCTCAGAAGTCATTTTCCCCAATATTCAACAGTATGCATACATCACTTATTTCAAAATCATTGAAAAAAAAAAAAAAAAAAAAAACTGCATTCAAACGAGTCTAAACAAGCTAAATAATCTTGGTCAGTGACTTTTGCGATGGGTTCCCAATGGCCCACTGACTTAAATTTTTACTTATCAAATTGATCATTTAATCAATGTTCGAATAAAACAAACCGGGATGCCACAGTACTATCCAACTAACTAGAATCGCGGTTCTCGGGCTTCGGATTCGTGACGGGGCTTGTTAGGTCCGTACGGAACCGTATCAGACGTGGGGGGACCTGCATGGCTTAGTATAAACTTTTGTTCAAATAACCTAGGGCCCTGTTCCAAATACCCCAGGGCCCCGCAACTTAAGTCCACTTTATGGACCTCCCAGGAGTTATAAGGTCCTAAATGGCACAAGGTCCCTTCTCAACTACACAAGATCCCCCTGTCATCTGGCTCAGCGCCCTCCCCAGCTGCCACCGAGAATTTTTTCAAGTAACAAAATTCTATCTACAAAACAGGTGCCCTTTCCTCAACTACCCAAATATGGCCAATTCCCAAATACTCCTGGGTCTCCGTTCCAGACAACATGATCTTCGAACTACTCTCTTAATTCCTGACTTATTTTAAGTCTAACGAGACTGGAATGGGACAAACCTGTTTTGACTTAAAAAAATTTAAATCCGTGAAAAGACTTACTTAAAATAGTCCTTTTGATTTGAAAATAAAACCTGTAAATGAAGTTAAAAACTGTTTTTATATCATCCTGTAAAGATTATATTTTAATCTAAAGAATTGTTTTTAAATCCCAAAAGGTTTTTTGTCACTCATTCCAGTCTCAACTTAGATACCTTAAAAATAAATCTAAGGAATTAGGAGAGTAACCATGATTTCTCTTCCAATACCCAGGTCCATTCTCCAACTATCCAATGTTTCTCCGTACAAACAACAGGGTTCTCCTTCCGAACAACCCCAATTCATGCCTCTACAGCACGCCAGGCACTGAGTTCCTAATATTTCCCGTTGAAGCTTAATTTGTTATTGAGGTCCCTGTGGGAAATTGTTGCTCGGAAGCTTTCATTTGAGCCGAACCTGAGTTTAAGCCTACATATTCCTCCAAATCATTCTAAGGCCCTAATTTAAAAGACAAAAACATCAGTTCCCAAGTCCCTAAGTTCAAAAGTCGGGTAACACACATCTCTACCCAGAGTGCCACCCGGCTTCGCTCCCGCCATCTCACCACTCTCCGTTTTTCCTCAGTGATTGAGCAAATTTTAGTAAAAGCCTCCAAGTTTTCCTCACATTGTTTTTCTAATTCTAATGGCCCTAGATAAAAGACAATCAATTCCCAAGCTCTAAGTTGGAAGTTGACCACACAAATCCGTACCCAAAAAGTTGAGTGCCTGCTCACCCCCAACCACTCACTCTCATACTATCACTAGCTCTTGTTCTTACGCCCCCCCATTCCAATCATACATGTACATAGTTTCCCAAATACCTGAAAAACTATATTTGTTGGACAACATGTCATATTTAATGAATATCAAATGGACTGATGTTTTTTCTCATTTACAACATTTTGGATTAATTATAACTTATCTACAGCATAGCAAAATTATTTAAGTTTATATATTACTTCGCAAAGAAATAAACAGTCACTTATGACAATAAATAGTTATAGGACCCCATACATAGCGGTATAAAGCCACGGGCAGCGCAAGGGACATAACATGATTATAATGTAGTTATCACCATATCCCATAACACATATGACCTATGATCACATCTGTTATTTCTGCTATATGCCTGTGTATACGGGATAATTTGACCACGATGATGAAGAAATAAAGGTTGATGCAGTATCCTTTATGGGCGAATAATTGTGTCCGATCCGTAGGACAAAAAATAAATAATGGACGAGGCGCAGCCGATATCCATTCTTTTATTTTTTTTTCCGGCCTGATGAGGAACATTATGACCCAATAAATCCTACTGCAACCCCTTATTTCATTCTATTACCGAAAACATCGTGGATACTAAGAGAAAATGCTTTTGACGCCCATTATTGCAGAATAATGGGCAGTAAACTAACCAATCAGAATGCTGTTTTCAAAATGGGCAGCAGAGGTAATAAATAGGGGATATTGGATTTAGACTCTGATTGTTCTGCAAGCATTAAGAGCCACAACAAATTAGGGTGCTAACAGCTTTCTGAAGATTAGAATATTTAATCTATTGTCACCATATCCCATAAAACAATAGATGAGACCTCAGACTGCATGCGCAAATTGTGATGTTACACTATTTTACCAGCTTAGTGGATAATTTGACACATGTATTATGGGGTTTGTAATTCTTCCATGATTTCAACATTCTTTACTCCACAATGCAAGTTGAAAAAATCTTGCAAAAAAGGTGTACTCAAAATGCATTTATAATATAAAAAACAACTTATATTCTCTTAGTATAGCATTAAAATGTTCGGTGTTACAAATTTTTTGTTTTGTATTCCCCCAAATACATCAGTTCCCATAGTTTATATGTTAGTCAACCCATCTCTCTCTCCGAGCACACCATATAGGTTTCTCAATAGATACCCCCCCCCCCCATTAGGGAAACATGGAATCTTCCACATGGCAACCTTTAGATGTACTTAATTTCTTAAAACTACGTGCCTCAACAATCGTCCAAAAATGCCACCGTTTTACCTTACAAAAAAAAACAAAACAACCTTTCGGCCCTGAGAAGACTTCAACACATAATATATCCAATTTATAGATCCAAACATTCCGTCTTTATCCAAAAAACCGTGACATAAGTTCAAATTTTTCTCACCATGCAAAGCGCAGTACCTATCCCCAAAAAGTGCACCAGTGTACTGTCTTTGGCGGCACATTTTTGGATTGTCAAAGTAGACCAATTCCATATACAGACTAAGTTGAATAAAGATGCTGGTACATAAATGTATACACGACCTCGCATTCAATTGTATAAAGTTGACCCAGCCCACTAAATTAAAATGTTGCGTGACAAATTACACTTCACAACATAATGTCAACTTCCAATGTAAACATTCGCCAGCCGTTATGACCTTGATGCCGTAGGTCAAGCTGTGACTTCGAAACGAGGTTATCGACTAATATGCAAAGCTGACATTAACTGTAAAACATAGGAAGGCACTTTAAAGCGCCACAGGAGGAACGTAAATAGTTGCCTGAAAGTAGAGGACAACATCAAAAGAGGAAAAAAAATTAACGTGACAAATGTGTAAAGGTTGGATAAGTATATGGTGCAAAGGTTCGCCCCCTCCTCTCCAGTTCAACCTAGTTCATATCAACGGTGGTACGGGTAGGGGCTTAGCGCGATAAATTTTTATTTTTTGTATTGTGATCTATTTGTAATTGTTAATTTTATTTAAATGGGTCGGAAAGGGCGATTAAAGTGAGCAATGGGACTTATTGTACTTTAAGATCATAAGGAACGCATATGTGTTTATTGGGTCCTAAATGGCTTGAAGTTATGAAATAAAACCTTTGACAATATAGGCCAAAAATTGATTTGTTTGCCGTCACCTGAACGACCATAAAAACCCTGCACTCAAAAATTCGCTGCACAATTAGCCAAAAAAAATGTTAAACAAATCTGCGCACCCCGACCATGATTTTCATGAACAATGAATTTTTACCAATACAAAGAATTGAAAAAAAATATATAACAAGACCACCAGCAAACTATAACAAGTAAAAATAAAAATATCTTTTGCTATGTCTGAAAAAAAAAAGCTTCTAAAGGAAATATGTCAAGATTTTGTCAAGCTCAGTTTTGGTCTAACATTCATAAATATATGTACATACACACAAATTCCCGAAAAAAATAATACCATTTGATGTAAATTAAAAAATAGAGGATTTGAATTTTGCTTTTTGTGACCACGAAGAGAACACGGGCGGTTTTTCGCATGCTTCATTGATCACAAAATGGCGGCCCAATTTTGCTCTCTCGTGACGTCAAAGTTGATGACCACAACATCGTGTTGACTCGATTATTTTTTGTCATTGCAGACACTGTTAATGAGGATTATTAATGAACGTAATAATAAAATTGAAAAGTTACGAATGAATATTTTGTTTCATTTCGTTGGTGTTTTAATTATTATTGATATAAAAAACACATCGAATCGCAGTTCACAAGGGGGGTAGGACACGATCCGCCCGATTTGGGCATTGGATTTCCAAACGGGAATTTGTGGAACTGAACGTGCATTTACTATGTTAGCTTGTGTTCAGTTTCATTACAAACATCTCCTCTTAAACCTAGTTCAATACATCTTGTAATATAGGATAAATAAAGGATAAATGATTGACTCAAAATCCGTCGGGGTTAGTGGATTAACCCCGCCGCAAAATAGTGTAATTTCACATAACGGTCATTTAGATTTAAATTCGTGACCAGGCCTAGAATTTAGGCAGTCTGAGTGTAACCGTCGATACGCGTAATAGCGCCTCCTACCGTTAAGTCTTGAAAGGACAGCACTCGAGTCTAGCGCCGGATGTTGATGCCGATTGAATTCAGGCTGTAGGAGGCATTGTCCTACCCCTGGCACCGTCAGTTCATCGAATAGGAAAGTGGCAAAACTGCGATATAATGCTGCGTCATCAATTTGAGTCACCATTGCTGCGATGTGGATTGTAGGAATCGTTTTCGAGTAAAGTTTTTGGGCGGAAAATTAAAAAGGGCAAACAAAAGACTCAAAAAGTGGACAATTTTCAACTTATTTTGATTTATACATAATGTACGTTATTAAGCTTCCCGTCATCAAATTTCCAAATATATTCAGAACCTGACATATTTACTTAGCAGTAGTGTGCTGTATTCATTTTAGGGCAAATTGTTAAGGTCTAAAAAAAAAACGACCGACAGAGACGTCATATTTTCCGTTAGGGAAACAAACATATTTGTTAGGCCTTACGGTTGTAGAGGTAAACATGCCACTCGCCAAAAGTAGCGCTGAACGCTTTCGGACATTTTTGCGTACATACCGTATATGATGGATATCACGTTTTTTACCTAAATTTGTTTTAATTTAACATATTAAGTAAAGTTTAGCAATTTGTTTTAAAAATATTTTTAAAGAAATCCATTAAAACTGTTACCCAAAGTTTAAGCAATTGCAAATTGTTTGTAACACCGTTTCAAAAATTGTTATTGGTATTTTAAAATGCCCCGAAAATGATTGATATTATGTTTATTTTCAAAACTAGTATAAATTATAACATAAAAGTAACATAAACTGTTTCGATGTTGAATAATTAAACTGTCTTTGTTTTGTCTTTGTGTGTTTGTGTTGTGTTTTTGTTGTTTGCGTGCCCTTTGTGATATCGTGTCGTTTTTTGCACCTGTTACAGCCCAATGGAGTCGCAGCAACGAAACATTTGACGTATTGATTATCTTTTTACTCTGAGACCAGGGACTGGTGGGTGTTTGGGACAGCAAAACATGACGGGTGGTTAGCTCTCTGTTTGTGTTGGCTGTAATGGTCCTTTGTTCGACGCCCTGTATTAGAAAAGAAAAGGATACTTTCAGGTATTTGTCATTATATTTCGTGAGAGAAGGATCGAAAGCGCTAGTGTAAAGGAAAGAAGAAGAAGAGAGACTTGAAGTTGAGAGAGAGAATGAGAGGAGAGAGAGAGAGGAGAGTGATGTGGTGAGGGAGGAGGGAGAGGAGAGAGCAAGCGCGCACGTGTTGTGACCCTCACTTAATAGAAAAACTTAATAGAAATCAATTGAATTAATCTATACTAATACAATGCTCTTTTAAAGCTACTGTAATATATTTCCAAATTATTATAGACGACTTATATACCGTGTGTCTCAAACAACAGTCATCAGAAAACACACAGTGATAAATTTTGTAAAGAAAATTTGTTTGGTTTAATATTTTGAGGTTTAATGTAATGTGTTTCCCTCATTATCAAGAAAACTGATCATTGAATATTTTTCTTGATATAGCTTCTTTTGGGAAGAAGTCATTTGGATCAATTCCAACCCATATTTCTTTTACCGTTTGAATGGTGTTTTATTGGACACATCAACTCTCCTTTCTATTCTGGATCGTCTTACTCGTTATCCACAACTTTCTGGATGTGGATTGTTGCTCCTGGAATCGTTCTTACATCGGTGGAAAGAATACTTCGTCTAAGTTGTGCAACGAGCACGACACGGAAGGACTTACATAAAAAAAGCTGTGCTCGTTACGGCCAATGTACAAGTTCATAGTCATTTTAATATGGGGAAATTTTATTTGACATTATTTTTCCAGTAATCGCCCTATCTTAGTGAGACATGACTTATTGTACTTAATCATAAAACGCATATTGGTGTTTTAATTTGGTCCTAAATGGCTTGAAGTTATGACTGAAACCTTTTGAACCTTATAGGCCAAAAATTGTTTGTTTGGCCGTCACCTGACCGACCCATAAACCCTGCCCACGTCAAAAATTCGTCCTGCAAATTAGCAAAAAAATGTTTAAACAAATCTGCCGACGACCCATGATTTTCATTAACAATTAATTTTTTTAAAAAACCAATAAAAGATGAAAAAATATCATAACAAGACACACAGCACTATAACAAGTAAATCAAAAAGTACTTTGCCTTATGTCTGAAAAAAAAAGCTTTAAAGGAAATATTCAAGATTTTGTCATCTCAGTTTGACTAACATTCATAAAATTATTACATACATCACGAATCCCGAAAAAATAATACAATTTTGATTACCATTAACAAAATAGAGGCATTTGAAATTTTTTTGCTTTTTTGACACAGCCCGCAGACACGGGGCGTATTTTTCGCCATGCTTCATTGATCAAAAGCGCCAATTTTGCTCTCCTCTGAACGGTCAAGTGATAACCAAACATCGTTTTGACTCGAATTGTTATTTTTTGTCATGGCTGACACTGTAATATTGATGGATTAATGAAAGTTATAAAATTTGAAATAATTTACAGAAATGACATATTTTGGTTTTTCATTTTCGGTTGTGTTATTAAATTATTATTTATATAAAACACATCGATCGATCGCAGTTCCCGGGGGGGGGTAAGGACACGACCTGCTCGCTTGGGCTTTGGGTAATTTCCAAACGGTAATTTTTTGGACCTAGCCTACGTGCATTTACTATGGTAGC
The DNA here is from genome assembly GCA_023653785.1 of Ophioderma brevispina. Classification (NCBI taxonomy): domain Eukaryota; kingdom Metazoa; phylum Echinodermata; class Ophiuroidea; order Amphilepidida; family Ophiodermatidae; genus Ophioderma; species Ophioderma brevispina. The sequence continues at coordinate 64,989 of JAMKCH010015199.1, read as the reverse complement.
CTGTTCTCAGTTTCATTACAAAATCTCCTCTTAAACCCATTCCATACTCTTAGTATATCATGATAAATAAAGGATAAATTTTTGACTGCAAAATCCGTCGGGGTTAGTGGATTAACCCCGCTGCAAAATAGTGTAATTTCCATAACGGTCATTTAGATATTAAAATATTCCGTGACCATGCCTAGTTTAGCAAGTCTGAGTGTAACCGTTCCGATACGCGTAATACGCCACCCCCCGACCCCCCGCCCCCCTCTCCTTCCCGTAAGAGTCTTTGAAGACTAGCCTCGATCGCGCCGGATGTTGATGCCGATTTGAATTCAGGCTGTTATGATGGCATGTCCTAACCCCCTGGCAGTTCACTCGAATATGAAAGTGGCAACACTGCGAATATGATGGTCACAATTTTGACGTCACCCTTTGCCTGCGAGTGGATTTGTCGGAATCGTTTTCGAGTAAGGTATTGGGCGAAAATAAAAGGGGCAAAAGACTCAACAAATGTGGACAATGTTCAACTTATATGTAATCTACGTTATATGTAATCTACGTTGCTTAAGCTTTCCAATCCATACCAGAATTTTTCCCAAATATCAGAATCCTGACATATTTCCTCCTTAAGCAGTAGCGTGCTGTATTCAGTTTAGGGCAACATGTAGGTCCTAAAAAAAAACGACCGACAGACGATCAGATTTTTTCTCCGTTACGGGAAACAACATATTTTTGTCAGGCCTTACGGTTGTAGAGGTCCACAATCGCAACTCGCCAAATGTAGCTGAACTGCTTTTCGACATTTTTGCGTAAATTACCGTATATGAATGATATTCCGTTTTTTGAACCTATTTGGTTTTGTCAATATTAATTAATAGTTTTAGAAGCCCAATTTGTTGTAAATATACCACTGTCCATTAATCGCGCGTGACAAAGTCTTACGCAATTGAACTTGTTTGATAACAGCCGTTCCAACCTTAGTATAATTGGTATTTTGAAAATACCACCGAAATTTATGATATAATTGTTTATTGTTCTAACTAAAAACTGGCGAGATAACCAGGGAACATAGCAACAGATGCCATAGCTAACCTATAATATACAGACTATTTAATCCTAACATTTACAATGTCCTTTGTCCATAGTTTGGGGAATACATTGGTTGGATATACTCAAGTTTGGAAATATGTTTTGTGTTTCTTGTCTGGCGTATTTGCATCTCGTATTGTTTGGTGATACTTCTGATCATTTCGGTTTTGTTTTGCACCTGTACGCCCAAGGAGTCGCAGCCCACGGGAAAACCAATTTTGACGTCATTGAGTATCTTTTTACTACAAGACCAGGGATTGGTTGGGTGTTTGGACAGCAAACACTGAACGTGGGTAGCGCTATCTGTTGTGTGTTGGCTGTAATGGTCCTTTGTTCGACGCCCTTGGTGTGTAAAAATTAGAGAAAGGATACTTCAGGGTTGTATGTCATATTTTCTTGAGCGAAGATCGAAATCGCTAGTGTAAAGGAAAGATAGACTTGAATTTTAGATAGAGAGGAGGAGAGTCGGAGATAAGAGGATAGGAGTAGTGAGAGAGAGGGAGAGAGAGAGCAAGCTCGGCACGGTGTTTTGTGACCCACTTTAATAGAAAACTTAATAGAAATCAATTTAATTAAATCTATATATACAATGCTCTTTAATCTTACTGTAATATATTTCAAAATTATTTATAGACTCATTAATATACCGTGTGTCATTCAAAACAACAGTCATCATAAACACACAGTGAATAATTTTTAAAAGCAAAATTTGTTGAAGTTTAATTATTTTGAGGTTTTTAATGTACATGTGTTGCTCCTCATTATCAGAAAACTGATCATTGAATATTTTTTCTTGATATAGCTTCTTTTGGGAGTAAGTCTTTGTATCAATTCCACCCATATTTCTTATACCTTTGCAAATAGGTGTTTTATTGGACACATCAACTCTCCTTTCTATTCTGGAGCGTCTACTCGTTCATTCCACAACTTTCTGATGTGGTTGTTTGCTGCCTGGAATCGGCTACAATCGTGGAAAGAATTACTTCCGTCTAAAGCGTTGTGCAACGAGCACGACACGGAAGGACTTACATAAAAAAAGCTGTGCTCGTTACGGCCAATGTACAAGTTCATAGTCATTTTAATATGGGGAAATTTTATTTGACATTATTTTTCCAGTAATCGCCCTATCTTAGTGATACATGGTGATGCGGGAATATGTTTTACTGTTGTCAAGCAACGAGCAATGTGGGATCAGAGACGAATGGATTGCCAAACCATTAGAATAGCTTGTGACTTTGCCTGTCTGATTAACTGACGGCCGCAATGGGTTTGGGGAGTAAATATTCAAAATCCACTAGATTTTTTTTATGGTGAGGTGTAATGCGATTTATCGAATTCTTCTACAGGAACTTATCTGGTTGTTCCACGTCAATCCAACTTTCACTTTCAGGCCGGAGAGTAGTGTAGATGATATCCCGCAGATAGCACGCAATGAATGCATCCATTCACCATCAGCATGCTCCTTAACAAAAAGGTGAGTTACCACTACAAACGCTCCTATGCATCAAAGTCAATGGTTTTGGAGACATAGTTACATTTTAATTGGCCCTTTCCTGTCCATGGAGGGGGCCAAACCGGTGGTCAGTAAGATGGCCCTCCGGACTCATAGTCCACCTACAGTGAAAATAGGCCACTCCATTCATTGCCTCTTCACGCGCATTAGTTTCAACGCTTTATTCCGTTGTCTATATGGAGCCCGGACTATCGCTCGGGGAGACCATATCTTCCTTTTACCCCGTAGAAGCATTACAGGTCCACCTGGCGCCACAATCCGGCTCACATAGACAACGGAATAATCGGAACAAAGTTGCGTGAGAGTCAACTAAATCGAGTGCCCTCTTCTTTGCCGTTGTAGCTGGACTACGAATAGGGGGCCTATAATTACTTCTCACGGTGTGGAACGCGATGCCTGCCCCCTGTGATTTATTTATTGTTAATAAAAAAAGCGAGTCATTTTTCCGAATAGCAATCACCGGTGACGTACTCATATCGTTTGCCACATCAGCGACAGAGAACCATTATAAGGGAGCGGTCATTAATTATGCCGGGGATGGGGGGTTCAATTTTTTGGTGTACTAATACTTGGTGACAAAAGATATGGTTAGTCGTTGATCATAGAAATGTGTTAATCAATTGAGTTTCGGATTCAACTGCTGTTGAAATGAGTTTAATCACCGTATGTTTTTTTTTGTTCGAACTTGAATTCGACAGATTTTGTTACCATCCACGTCAGAGCCATTGGCAACGGGAACCAAGACCTTTATTAATTCTTCAGGAAAAAGAGGAACTTCAGAAGAGGCGAGTTGTGTATGAAGTTGACCCATCCTACGATGCTTTGAAGCCACTAATCCGATTGAAAAAACCAAGCAGGCTTCCAATCGTCTGCAGAGGAGGGTTGCACTTACCCTCATGAATGGCCAAAAAGAGCTTCAGTAACGACCAAAGTACCTTGCTGAAACAGGAGAAGGAACATCATGGCGGGGATCAATCTAGTGAACATCGTTATGACATATGAAAGTGTCTTTGACAGCACTTCTTTCTCCAGATGGCTCGTCCCCGTAACAATTGCTGAAAGAGGTTCAACAGGAGAAAATAGATTCAACTGAGAAAGGAAATACCTGTCTAGGTGTGGTGAGAAAGTGGTACCAAACTGCTGTTTCATCTTTAAAATTAGGCCTAAACAGCCGTTACTAGCCCCGTGGTTTAACAGATTGCGCCATTGAATTTTTCTCAAAGCCCCTTCTCAAAGGCCCATGATATGCTTCCATTCGCAGCGAGCGATTTTCTGCGCGTGAGCAGCGATAACTCTTGATCTGGGTCAGAATCCGTATATGCGCATCCCCAATCGCGCTCTGCGACTGAAGTATATCATGGCTTGAGAAAAAGTACCGTACCTAAAATATAACTCGTTAACTATTGCCTATTTCATAACTGAATCTCTGCGATTGGTTGTCAAAATATACAATGGAATATAAATTCATTATTGGTCGTAAAGGTAATTAAACAGGCATAAAACAAACAAATCTATATACCTTACACTACACTATGAGGAAGGTATGCTGATCTACTAAGGGGCTCAGTTCCAGTACCCTAATGAATGGGCACATGATTGAACAGCATCTGACCATGCTGTTTTGGGTATCATAAATCATACTAAAATCCAGGTGATCTATTTGCTCATCAGGGTTGGTGAACGAAAGCTATTGAAACTGTGCCATGGGAATCGTGATTTTATTCTTAGCTCCATAGTGAACCCGCACGATAAATGTTACAAACATCCCAGTTCCAAAATAATTGTCATATTGAATCAAGTTATTTTTGTGGCAGAGCACAGTGTTTTTCAACTTCTTGCCTATCGGGAATATCACATTTGTGTTTTGTCGAAAAAATTGTGATCTTTAACATGTTTTTTTTAACGAAAACTCACCGCCCCCTCTCCCGTAACTGAATGTACAACAATATGCGTTGTTGCAAGTCATGTAGGAAAGTTCAGTCATGGTAACCTGCCGTGCAGATATCAACGGAAATAACACACAATCCCCATTTGAGATCCCTGGTACGCTTAGCATTGGTTAGATCTTGTACATCCACCCATGGATATCTTGTTCGAGTATCACGCCAGTCGCCTGGTAGTATTTATTTTTTTTTTTTTTCTTATTTTTTTTTTTTGTTTGTTTTTCTTTTTTTTTATTTTGAATTTTTTATTTGTATGTTTTTTATGTTATTGTTTTTAATTTTGTTTTTCATCTTATATAAATTCTTGTATGATGCCTAGGTTCACTTTTGAAATGTTACAAAATATCCCCAGCCCCCTAAAATATCGTTTGTCTAAAAAACAAACTTAAACACTCTTAATTCCTGAAGATTGGGCATCACACAGGTGACATTTGATCATTTTGTGGATATTACATGGAACTCACTAACTATAAGGTACAATATCTTGGGTATCTAAAGGCCTGCCTTTTAAAAATAATAATACTCATAAGAAAGCTTATAATAAATTTTCGACCAAGGAAATCCTGACTTATTTTTTCATTTAATAATTTAAGTTTTGTACAAAATGGTGGTATGTCCAGTGTGGCGTATCTTGAGGGAGGCTTTCGGGGCGCGTGCCCTCCCCCCCCCCCCCCCCGGGGTGATCAGGCAAACAATTCAAAATCATACTCTTTTTGCATATTAGAGGTCCTTCCGCCCCGGGGTTCCCCTCAAAAAAGGCAGTCTGGAATCCCCGGTGTTATGCATATTACACGATAAGCCTAAATGCATGCTGGTATTGGGACCTGACTCACTTTGTAAGTGTTCTTGGCTAAGGGTGTAATTGAATGTACTCGCAACGCCTTTAAAAACTTCAATTGTATCATTTTTTGTAAAGTGAACTGCTTGACAAAAATTATTACTTTCGGATATTAATATTTACAAGTTTCTTGCGTGAGAACATTTATATTTTTCCAAGAGAGTAATGGGGGCAGATTCACAAGGCTTTACGTACCTCAACAGTAATCCCTCGGTTTTCCATTTGGATAATGTCGGAATTTACTGACTAATATAGCTCGTATCATACCCCTCGGAGCGCGCCTGAACGCCGATGAGTGTGCAGGTTATAGGAACTGCTCATGACAAAAAAACATCCCGAAAATTCGGCGTTCAGTTTTGACGTAAATCACTGATCTAATTTGGCGATTTTAGCAATGTGAGGCCGAGTTGGAACCGGTTCAGCATATATTCGCTCTCACATACACTGTACACCAAAAGACTTTAAAATAGTCCCAATTTTGTTGGAAATCAGAAAAAGATAATTTTAGGTGCCCGTTTATTATTCAAGAATCTTGTCTCTGAAAATTCGTCACCCTTGCACTCGATTTAAAACAATAGGCCCTACAGTCGTAAAGTATTGTTTTTTTTTTGTGAATCACCCTATAATTTTCTTTAGGCCCCTATGTTTGTGCTTATTTGTTCTGCTTTGGTATTATAAATCATTATAGGCGAGTTTTTTGAGTGACACAAACGGATTATATCTAAGTCTCGGATATCTGTAATTGGGCTCGGGCTGCGCCCTCGCCCGATCCAGACTCCTCGACTTGCTATAACCGTATCACCCCAAAAAACTCAACTAATAACGAATATAATTAGGACCACATTCTTGAAATCTAGTAATATCAAGACTCATATGTAATGATAAGAATCCATAAAAGGCACTATCATGAGTTGCTAAATCGAAAATCGAAAAAAATAAAAAATCGATTTTGAACGGTTGTCAGGCAAGGTATAAGGACTCATCTAACCTTAATTGGCAAAAGGCAACGCACTAATAAGACCAAAATCGGACATTTTAGTATTACTGTCCTAACGGACACGTTATTACTACCTTATTTACTGGATATTCATATCTTTGAACACTGCGCGTGTGTCTTCTTTTCCTCATTTTTGTTCAGTTGGGAAAATAACGTACAAGAATTTTTACAGACTTATCCCGTTCCTTTTTAAGCTATTTCTTAGCAAGTTTACAATATTTGGACTCTCTTGGGTAAATCACTGATACTCTTTAAACAAACTGTTAGTGCTGAAATGTCGTCGTAAAATCCATGGAGCCCTCAGGCCGTTTACATCAAAGGGATTCAAGTTGATGTCATTCGGATTCTATGTGGTATAAACCAATACTGTAACTTTGGCCACACCCAAGATATGTACAGTAATGCAAGTAGGGTATCATAAACGACTGCTGTGTACACCGATCGGATGTCTGGAAAATATTGCAATCTATACATTGGCAACCTCGAACTAATAAAGTATACCTCTTTTTCATCTGAAATTTACTTCAAAATATCCAAGTTCCTCAAAAAAATTTGAAAAAAATATATGCATTTTAGGACCATATTTAGAGTCAGCGTGAAAAATGCATTCAAATGAGTCACAACAAGCCTAGTCTTAGGTCAGTAGTGTTGAAATTATAACCCATGGCCATTTACAGAATTTACCTGGCTGAAAGGAATAAATGTTTTTATCTATTGCAGACGTTTCTACAAAAATATTTATGTAAAATAATTTTATTTTACAGGTGGATTTTTGGACAATCGCCACCGTCAGCGTTCCTTCGAATGGTTCATAAGTTTCCTTAACCAGATTGCGGTTGGGAACAGGAAGAAATGGCGCCTTCCAAGCGCCTTCATCACGATGAGTCTATACATGACATCAGCTCTGGGCAAGAAGGACATGAAAGCCATCGGCTTACATATGGCATGGCTCTAATTCAGCAAAGCGACAGGGGACATGATAACAGGGTTGATGACAAAAACAGAAGCGGGACGACCGGATTGGAATGAGGTAGAGTGAGACAACTATAACGATTGTTACCCTTTTTCATAACGGATTGCTCGCGCATTCGATGGAGAGCTTTATTTCTCTTTCTCCCCCTTTAAGTTATCATCTCTCCTCCCCCTCCATTCATCTATCACCACCTCACGTTTATCGCCTCTCTGTCTTCTCTCTCTTCTTTTCCTTTCTTAGTATCGCTTGTCTCTTTCTCAATTCTCTCATGTTCTGGATTGTTTCGGTGTCTTTTGTTAAATGAATAAAGTGTTGTAAACCAATGGGGCGCAGTGAGCAGAATTTCGTTCATTTTGCAACAGAGGATGTTTGAAACCAAGGCCCATAATGCATTGCATTGTGCCTATACAGTACTGTGGTAAACACATGTCAGTATTTAGGGATCACAAAAGATTCAAAGGTTTAACGAACGACCAGGACATTTCATGATCATGCTAAACATTCCAAAGACTAACACTTTGTAGGATAAAAATGGGTTTAAAAAGTCAGTGTTCATGTGTTAAGAATACCATTTTGTGGTTTTGCAAGAATACTGTAGGCCACGAAAGAACCGCGGATTTGTAAAAAAAGTTAGGAGTACAAAGTTTAGGAGAACAAAGCAAAATGAAAACAATTAGGAGGCAGTTGCAACACAAAATACATCAATACAAAATAAATCAAAAATTGTGATCCTTTGTGGTACCCCTAGTAACATGTCCACTCCAATGCGGGGCGGGCAAAACCGTATAAACAAAGATTGACTAAATTGTTATATCTCAATAACATTTATCGCGACCGTAAAGGTGTGTGGCTTTGGCATCATACATGTATTTGTTTATGGTTAACGAGATATCCTTAAGGAAAATATGTCAAGATTTTTGTCAAGCTCAGTTTGACCTTACATTATAAATGTGGATGTATGTACATACATCACGAATTCCCGAAAAAATAATACAATTTGATGTAAAATTAACAAAATAGGAGGCATTTTAATATTTTGCTTTTTGGACATTACGAAGGGAAAGAAAACGGGCGGATTTTTTTCGCCACGGCTTCATTGATCAAAAAGCGCCCAACTAGTGACGTCAAAGTGATGACCCCCAAAACGATCGTGTTTGCTCGAATTGTTATTGCTGACACTGTAATATGATGGATAATGAAAGTAATAATAAAATTAGAAAAAAAAGTTACAGAAGCCATTTGGTTTCATTGTAGTTGTGTTTTAATTAGTATTGAAGTGGCAACACTGAGATATGATGGTCACGACGCGAAATTATGGGATGGGTAGCACTTTGACGTCACCATTTGCCTGCGATGTGGATTGTCGGAATACGTTTCGAGTAAGCTATTGGGCGGGAAATAAAAGGGCAAAATACTAAACAAATGGGACCAATTTTCAACTTATTTTGATTTTATATGTATCTACGTTACTTAAGCTTTCAATCACATACCAAATTTTCAAAATTCAGAATCATGACTATTTCATTTAAGAAAAAAGTTATTTTAAAATTTTCTGCGGTTTGGTTTTGATGTTCATGAGCAAATGTTCATAATCACGCTGCCCCATAGACACTGTGTTGTAATTTATGTCATTTACGGACAGGAAAAGGAAAATCCAAAATCGCGAATTTCTTCCAGAGTAGATCAGAAAGATTGGCACACAAGTTATAATCAGGCCAAAAGTTCTTGTGATGTACAAATCTTATATTTGTAGGCAAGTGGAGGGAAATGAGACTGGGATCACAAATGTCCATTTAATTAGGGTTGTTACTACTGTTTTCAGGTTTTCAGGAAATTGGAACGAGAGAAGAAAGGCAAAGTGACACGTTTTTCTGTGGATCTCCTCATCTGCGGCACTGTTATTCATCAAAATGTCTACAGCATGGTTTTGATTTCAGAAAGGAAATTCTGAAATGATGCAATGAGGTGGTGAAACTTTACCACCATGTCACTATCAACCACATCGCATATGACGACATCCAAACATATTGACAGGGACGCGCGATCACACACAGCACGCGCGACACACACATAGAGGAAATCATTTCCAGACATTTGCAGAGAAATTATACAAAAAAGGCATCCCATAGGCCGCCCCAACGGTGACCATTTGAATTACTTTTGAAACGCAAGAATTCAAAATTAAAACTAAACAACCCTGCATTTATAGATTTCGTGGAAATGTTTTTTTTTTTCAAAACTTACCACGAATGTTTGTTAAAAATTGAAATTTTGCGATCTTAACGAATTTGGCGTCTATATTATTATTTTAGATCACAAATTGATGAACGATGAAGGAATTCACAAATTAAAACACTTACCTGACAAACATTTAAAGAAGGTTGTGAAAACTCACTTAGCATTTAGAGTATACTATTGGTTTTATCATGATTCAATTTATAATCTATAAAAAATATGAATTCAGAGAAAATACGAAAAAAAGTAGTTACCGTTCTAAGGGTTATTGAACAAAATAATGTTAAAATAAGATTTTCCATAAAAAACCATACTAATGAGTAAAAAAAATCTACCCTAAATTATAGGTATGATGTTTATTTTTTGTCTTGTGTTTTGAACAGATAAGCCGCTTCGGCTTATAAACCGCGGTATACTTTAACACATAAGTGCAGGGGGGGGGGGGTCATGCAGGATTTCAGTTTCGAGCGACATGTTTTATCCCTTGTCTTACCGGTGTGAGTGGTCCCCCCCCCACCCTTGTTGAACTTGGCTCAATGCGCTAAAAATTTCAAAAAAATCTTGCTTATAAAAGCTTTCGGGTAATCATTTTTCCTCCTCTCTGGCCCTTGTAGCGAAAACAAGTGACAGGTAGGAACCTTCACTGGGGTTAGGAGGGAAAGAAAATCAAATCGGTCAGGGCGTTTTTATGCGGTGGCGCTTTCAAAACTGTTTGCCCTTTTAAAATCTACTTAAGTAACCTTTTTTGAAATTTTATTTCGCAATGGCATTTATTGATGTTTTTTATATGATGAGCAAAATTTTATGGGAAAAGTCCGTTGGGGAAAAGTAGTTTTATTTTCGGCGGGAAAAATGTGGTGCGCGTTGTAAAAATCGGGGGTTTTTTTACGCCCATGTTAAATCGGTACAAACGAATTTAATTTTTTCTGTGACGTCGGCGTGGTGATGTACGCCATTACTGACCAGAGTTTGGGCAAAAAAATTCCAACGCCAAAGTGGTTTCGGCGGGTTGACTGGAAAACCCTTCGAGGGTGCCTACAATATTAAAATGTACATTTAACTTATTGTAATATTATTCTTTGCTGTGTAACAACGTGGGCTCCCTGAATAAACTCGTATGACTCCGATTTGACTCGTATGTTTATCTAATAGTAAAGGGACCTATTTATTTTCGGTGTAGTCATGTGATCTTTGACAAATACAATAGATTCATGGGGCTCCAAATGGAAAAATAAAATGTTGTGTCCCATTTTTGTTTCTCTTTCCCTTCAAAATCATGAAGGGAATTTAGACTTAAGTGGAGTTTGAGGGCTGGGTGCGCCTGAATCCTCAATCTTCCAGATTATGCAAATTGTTGATTCGGCTAATGGGGATTAAAATTTAACAAAATATATATATATTATTAACTCTTGTGTTCACTTTTCAAGATGGGTTAATTCGCTGAAGAAATAGGATCGTTGCCCAGTAATCGAGTACAAACAATATCACAGGGGTTGCAATACACATGTACACAAATGAAAGATTTGAATTCCCCGCGCTAAAAGCCCTCTGATGTGTTTGACGATTAACCGGCACAACGAAAGCATCATATTATTCGTAGCACTTCTGCGGCGTTCGTTCGGAGAATTCGTTGGTATTGGGACCTTCTGAAATTTTGCCACATATAGACACAGTAAGTAAGCAAGTACGGGGGACGAGTTGTAGAAACTACGTAATGATGTACAAGCTGTACATATTTAGCTTCTTTTTACCCAAATCGGTGTATCTTCAATGTTTTCCTCAATACAACTTAAAATATACACCCCACCCATTTTTGGCCTTTTTAATGTATTACTGGTTTGTAACATGTTGTATATGTTACAAACTATACATTTTTAGAATCGTTTTAACCAGAGGAACAATTTTGGAATGTGTTTCAAACCATTGGAGCGATTTGTATGGCATCTGTGCAAACTTTATTAAATTGCCCCCCTTTTGTATCTCAAAGTGAACAGAAAAAAGGCATTGTGGGAAAAAGGGATGCGGCCCGTAGCGATTGCGTGTTCACTTTTCCGTGTCTTCGAGCACCGAAGTACCCGACAAAAACTTCAATTTTCTCGCTAGGTTCGGTTCAGACCCAATTACGATACATATTCAAAACAAAACATAGTAACGGACCCTCGATGCAAAAATCTCCATAGAACCCCTTCGTTTTCCGGAGATATTTGAGATTTAGTTTCATTTGCATACACTCGCTATGACGAACTGATAACGTTAATCTCTCGCGCAGTACTAATTTAAATAATATCTTTCGCAGTCTGGGGCAGAGACTACACCGTGGGAAATAATTACCGGACCGCCGTAATATGTGGTGTAAACAAAGTGACCTCTGATGACCCCTATGTGAACTTTGACCCCATTTTGTGAAAATCTTTAAAACTACATTTCTTTGGCACATAAGATACTACGGCCACCAAAGTTACTCAAAAAGAACCACTGGCCATGACTTAATATGGGATGTACACAGATTGACCTTTGATGACCCCAATTTCATTAAAACTAAAAGGTTATTACAATTGCTCATTTCTCACATACGCATCGACTGATTAACTTCATACTTGGCGAGGAGAACCACTGGCCCAAGGCTCATGTGGTGTAAACAAAGTGACCTCTGACGACCCCTATGTGAACTTTGACCCCATTTTGTGAAAATCTTTAAAACTACATTTCTTTGGCACATAAGATGCTACGGCCACCGAAGTTACTCAAAAAGAACCACTGGCCATGAATGTGGGATGTACACAGATTGACCTTTGATTACCCAGATTGACCTTTGATTACCCTATGTGACCTTTGACCAAATTTCATTAAAATCAAACAAAGGTTAACAATTGCTCATTTCTCACATACGCATCGACTGATTAACTTCATACTTGGTCAGAAAAACCACTCGCCCAAGACTCGTATGTGGTGTAAAAGTGACCTTGATGACCCCTATGTGAACTTTGACCCCATTTTGTGAAATCTATAAAACTACATTTCTTTGGCACATAAGATACTATGGTCACCAAACCGCGATGACTCGACAAAAGCGTTCCGGGGAACGATGGTATTTTTTTATTTCTATATGTAACAGATCAACATTGAAATTTTAACTACTTAGTTCTCCAGATAGACAAGGGTGAATATAAAATATATTAATCTTTCCATGATGATCAACATTGTTTGGCTTAAGTGGGGATGGTAGTTTGTGGCATTTATTTCCTGTAGCTGAGGGCCAACCATCTCCAATTGCTTTTAGCATACCGTGATATTCTAGGAAATTGGTTTTAATATTATATTTCTCTTAAAGTCAGTGTATGTCATAAATCCCCCTTCTTCTGTTAGTAGATCGTTAACGATTTAACCATCTTTCCGTGCTACAGAACAGAAGTTACTTCATTCACTAATTTGTTATAAAAATATTATGTTAATTCCTTATCCCCATATGAAAAGAGTGCTCATTATTTAGATAAATGTCAACTCAATTCAATTTACTTCCAGAATGTCAGTGACCAATCTGTATGCGTAAACCCAATTATGGAGCTAATGATATTCAACAATCAACCAAAAAATACTTTGGATCTTTTCTTTCCTTTATCTTTTCTTTTCGAAAAATATATTCGTAGGGTCAAAGTTAAATGAACGCACAGTAGAATATCAAGATTTCTTTCATGATGACATGACAAAATAACTCACACCAATGCGAGGCGAGGTCCTAACATTCGAAATCTGTTCAATGCGTGCACAATAACAATATGGTCGAATGTGAATGGTGTTACCGGGCGATTATTGAATAATCATTAAGATTCATTAGCTTCACTGTTCGCTTGATCATGTTGTGGGGTTATGTATATCCATTAGGCCCCATGTCACTGGGGAAATTGCGTTACGGCAAAGGTTTACAAAATCGGGCAAAATCACCTGAAATTGCCGAATGGCCGACTCGCAAACTTTGGAAAACCTTGTGCATATAGTTTTGCGGACTCTGTAATTTTTTTTGTCAGGGCGAGGTGGGGCCGGAGCGGTCTAAGCCGCTGAACCGTCGGCAGGTATAAATCTACCGAGCAGCCCTGGGATCAAATAAAAAAGCCTCCGCGCTAAGTCGGGTTTTCTTGGTCATACTCAAATATTCCTAAGGTCGAATTGCATAATCACGCAGCACCAAGGTAGTGTGGAATATGTGAATTTCTCTCTCGCTCCACCCATTGCGTAAAGTGCAGGTATATCAGTGGTGCACGGCTCGTCATGGGTCGGATAGCATGTACTGTTGTCCCGTGTGTCAGTGGAGTTCAATTTTCGTACTAAAATTCTTAAAAGGAAATGGGCGCCCCAAGGAGTGAGTCTTGTTTTTGGGTTTTTCTATTTGGTTGGGAAATACTTATGTATGAAAGAACGGGAAGACACAATATCAAATTGAATTTGTTGAAGTTTTATTGCAACCTTCTTAGTACAAAAGTGGTTGAAATAAGTATAACTTTGTCTCCCGACCTTAGTGTCTCTGTCTGACTACCGACAACGGGGTTCCTTTGCAACTATACCAGGGCCCTTTAACTAGCTGCCCCAAAGTTCCAAGGTCTTTTCTTCATGTTTCGAACTATCCAAGACCCCGTCCACAAATGTCTTCCACAACTGTCTTACCGCTGTCCCCGAGCGTCCTTCCACTAACACAGATCCCTCTCATCTACACAAGTTGGCCCTTTCCAATAACCCAGGTTCCTCCTTCCAAACGACACAAGGGCACCACATTTTACATACCTCCACACCTAGCCTTTTTATCATTATGGACAATTCCCAACTACCCATGGTCCTTTTTTTGGTTTACAATTGATTCCGTCATGCGCTATATCCTATGATATTGGGGGGGGGGGGGGGGCAGAAGCGCTTGACGGAATATAAATGGCATACCTTGCATTTGCATACCATGAAACCTCTACCAGATATCCTTCTCAACCTCCCAGAGTGCCATTCCCAAACCCCCGGGGGTTCTCTTTCCAACAACGCCAGGGTTCCACATATACAAAGGTGTTTGCAATCACCCCTTCACCAACACAACCCCATCCAAGTCAGGTTCTCATTTTCACAAAAGTGAAAATTGAAAAAATTACTTGAAAAAAATATATATTTTAATTATGGTTTATAAACTTGAGTGTATATTTTGTTTGATCAGATTTCGCTTTATTATATTGTTAAATCTTATTTTAATTTGGGTCACTTATTTTGTGACATCTATTTGTTATTTTTATAAATGTTTAAAAAAACCATTTTTCTTCGTATTTCTTTTTTTAATGTATTGTCTTTTTTTTCCATTTTAAAATTCGGGTTTTATTCGTCAGTTAATTTGTATTACTTTTAGTTTTAATATTTTGCTCATTTGAAATGCTTATTTTATTGTTTCATTAATTTTGTTTCGTATCGATATGTGATATTTCTTTGTAAAAACTTTTAATTACTTACTACCGTTGTTCGTATTTATGCTCGATTCATTGTTTATTTATTATTGCTGTTTTTTTAGTTTATTAGTTTTTAATAATCCTACGCCACATCTTTCCTGAACAAACCCTTAGGCTTTTCATATTTTTTTCAACGTGTATTTTTGTGTCTTTTTGAAAAAAATAACTTGTTTATTTTTTTACATTTATTTTTGTTATTCACTTTATTGGTTATAGGCCAATGGAATTGGATAGTTATTTTTCCAGTTTTACACGCCCACCCTGAAATTCATTTTTGGTCAAACTTTCATTATTTTTGGTTAAAGTCATAATGTTACTCGGAAATCTTAATACCGATCATATTAAACTTTACAGCTTCCTTCATCCTCTCAGGCATGTCGTTCGATGCATTTTAACCATTTTTGTGGCTGCGAGAGGGGGTTTTACTTAGTGTTAATACTGAAAATTTTTAGATTTCCCTACTAATGCTCCTGATCATACTATGTGATCGAGCTTCAATATTCATCAGTTGAAAAATTATTTTTTAAAAGGATACTTACTTACATGTATCCAACTGTTGTAAAGTCTGATGTTAGATATATTAATTCAGGTTTAGACCCATCTATATTAAAATACGTAAACATTTATATGAATCTGAAAATAATGAATAATTGAATAGTGACCTCCTCCTTTTTTTTCGAACAGTCAACCGGAAACTAACAATCCAATTCCATTGGCCTTAATAATTTTTGTTTTTATTTAATCTGCTTATATTATTTTATGTATTTTTAATTAATTTTAACTGAATTTTGTTTTCTTTTAAATTCTTATTTGTTTCCGTCTTTTCTTTTTTATTTGTCTTTTAGCGTTTTCTATTTTTCACTCATTGTTCAATTGTTAATTCTTTTGAATTTTTATTTTGTATTTTATTTATATTTAAATTTATTTTCTTTTGTTTCCATTGTAATTTTGTTTTATTATTATTAGTTCATCAACTTATCTTTTTATTATTTTAAAGATTTTTATTTTTATTAGTTCATTTTTATTTTAGTACTTCGTTTATTGGTGTATTTTCATTTAGTTGCATTTGTTATTATTTTTTACATTATTTTTGTTCATTAACTTTTGTTATTAATTTAATTTGCTTATATTATTTTATGTATTTTTAATTAATTTTAAGTTAATATTGTTTTTCTTTTAAAATCTTATCTGTTGTTTTTTCTTTTTTATTTGTAATTTAGCGTTTCCTTTTTTTCACTCATTGTTCAATTGTTAATTCCTTTGAATTTTTATTTTGTATTTTATATATGTTTAAATTTATTTCTTTTGTTTCCGTTGTAATTTTGTTTCATTATTATGTTTCATTTTGGCCTACTTATTCCCAACTTCGTGATTCAATTTAAGCTGTGTAGGTTGTTACAAAAAGAAAAAAGTGGGAAAAGGGAGAAAAAAAAGCAAAACCACGGCACATCTTTCCTGGTAACAAACAGCTCAAACAAGAACAAAACTAAATAACAACAATGAAAAATCGAACTTTTCTTAACCGATTTCGAACCCAGGACCACCGGGGGGGAAATTATACAAGTGTGTAGGTACCTTAAACCGCTGCGCTACATAGGAACTCGCTATATCATTGTGTAATCTGCTCAATTGGTCACAAGGTGATGGAAGACAACTCGAGGTCACGATTGACATGACCCAATTTGGCGTGGTACGTGGAGGACACCATTATACAGTGTTTTTTTTAAAAAAAAAAAAACCTTAAAAATATTCCTTAAATTTCGCAAGGAAAAATGGAGAACTTCTTCTTGATTAAATCTCTGCCGAAAGAAATTAATTTTTAGGTCATCGAGTAATCTTGAGCAACTCCTCATATATTTTCCACCATATTTGGAACATCCGCTATGTAACATATATCGTGATGTAACGTAGAAACCCCGGCATTATCGTGTTTCAAGCCCCGCGTGTATGACGTCACAATTTGACCCCCTAGCTTAGTGTTAAAAGTCCTTCTACTCAAATAGCTTATTTCACGAATAAACACGCGTTGCATGCCATCGTATCGGAAGCTGAACAGCATCATAATTTATTTGGGATGCTTCGAAGGTTCAAATAGTATATAATGCCAGTCGTTAAAGATTTTGGTCTCCAATCAATGTTTGATGATGTCCACCGCTATATTATACTTGATGGCATCCACCGCTATACATATAATCGTGTTTCAAGCCCCGAACGACTGTTTTCAATGGAGATTCCCGTACAAAATAACCAAGCGGGGCTTGAAACACGATTATATATATAGCTTGATACCCTCAGCTATATATAAAAGTAATTCGGTGTTTACCGTTCTTCTTACGGAAAAGACAGAAGTGTGATATTATGTGGATTATGTTGCACTTTATTTCGTTAATATCAAATAAAGGGACTATTTCCTCTTATATGGTTTAATTTAGAAAATAGCATAGAGGTCCAGGTTTATCCACTGCTATATATAATCGTGTTTCAAGCCCCGAACGACTGTTTTCAATGGAGATTCCCGTACAAAATAACCAAGCGGGGCTTGAAACACGATTATATATATAGCTTGATACCCTCAGCTATATATAAAAGTAATTCGGTGTTTACCGTTCTTCTTACGGAAAAGACAGAAGTGTGATATTATGTGGATTATGTTGCACTTTATTTCGTTAATATCAAATAAAGGGACTATTTCCTCTTATATGGTTTAATTTAGAAAATAGCATAGAGGTCCAGGTTTATCCACTGCTATATATAATCGTGTTTCAAGCCCCGAACGTCTGTTTTCAATGGAGATTCCCGTACAAAATAACCAAGCGGGGCTTGAAACACGATATATATAGCTTGATATCCTCAGCTATATATAAAAATAATCGGTGTTTACCATTCTTCTTACGGAAAAGACAGAAATAAAGTGTGATATTATGTGGATTATGTTGCACTTTATTTCGTTAATATCAAAGAAAGGGACCGTTCCTCTTACGCATTAGACTAAAATAAAAGTGTTATATTATACGGGCCCACGCCACAATAGGCCTATATACAACTTGATTAAATTGCGGGGCTTTAGTGATTTCTAATTTTTCAAATCTTTTAAGCCCTGATCACTTCCTTCCTATCTTCCTTTTACGTAAAAAGCCCCCCTCAAAATTTATTTTACCCCTATTTTCGCTGGCTATAGTCCCCCAAAAGAAATCCCCTTTTCCGTCCTCCGGACGAAGAAACAAATTAAATTTGATGGCATCCACTGCTATATATATAATCGTGTTTCAAGCCCCGAACGACGTTTTCAATGGAGATTCCCGTACAAAATAACCAAGCGGGGCTTGAAACACGATTATATATATAGCTTGATATCCTCAGCTATAAAAAATAATCGGTTGTTTACCGTTCTTCTTACGGAAAAGACAGAAATAAAGTATGATATTATGTGAATTATGTTGCACTTTATTTCGTTAATAAATCAAAGAAAGGGACTCTTTCCTCTTATATGATTTAATTTAGAAAATAGCATAGAGGTTCAGGTTGATCCACTGCTATATATATAATCGTGTTTCAAGCCCCGAACGTCAATGGAGATTCCCCGTACAAAATAACCAAGCGGGGCTTGAAACACGATTATATATCCCTTGACTAATCCCACTAGCCAAGTGATGGATTTTATGTCTGACAAAAACGCTGTATCCCATGCTTTTGCAAATCTGGAGGTATTCTTTACTTGAAGTCAACAAAAGACTAGGCATGTGCTTTATGTAGACAGTTGTCTGCCAGCTTTGGTTGGGTGAATTCAATAGCGAGGCATAACAAAATAAGGTTTATATATATCGTAATCTAGTATTGCCCCTTTATTCCATTTAAAAGCAGTTAACAGTTTAAGACTGTTGTCTAAGAAAGTGTTCAGTTTGACGCTAATCAGTAAAACAATAAAAAAAGTGGTCATTTTGGCACTACACTGTTAAAAATGTCCGTAAATAAGAAAACAGATTTTCCGTACATTTACGGAAAATCTGTTCAGCAAAACAATAAGAATAAAAAACAAAAAAAATAAAAAATGTTAATTTACGGAAATATTTCCAAAAATTCTGGCAGCATATTCCGGAAATTTTTTTTTTGGTCCGTAATTTTAACATTACGGAGCAAATTTGTTAAAATACACCATTTTTTTTCCGTAAATGAGACAAATTCTGTAAAATTAATGTCAAAGTTCCGTTAATGACAGAAATTTCTTGTAAATTTACCCCAAAAATTGACTGGAAATACTGCTGCCAGAATTTCCGTAAATTTACGGAATATTTTTAACAGTTGTATAAGCAAAAAAAATCTAAAAATGGTTCATTTCGGACCACTAATAAGCAAAAAAAGTAATCTGGATTGAATTTTATTCCATGAACGGCAGTTTTTTAAAACAAGTTGTCTAACAGACTGGTCATTTTGAAGTACAGAAAGCCAAAACAAAACTGTCCAGAAATGGTTCATTTCGCCACTAATAAACAAAAACTAGACATATGGGGGGCAGTTTAGGCCAATAGGACAATATTACGGAATAAAGCGTAATCAAGTGTTGCACTGATTCATAGAAACGTAGTTTAAGACATTTGTCCAAGAAATTGGTTCATTTCGACGGCTAATAAATAAAACAAACTAAAAAAGTGGTTCATTTTGACACTAAGCAAAAAAGAAACTGTTTCATTTCGACAATAATAAGCAAAAAGTAGATGTATTGCATTTTATTCCGTAAAAGGCAATTTAAAAACAGTTGTCTAAGGAAACTGGTTCATTTTGACACTAATACGCAAAAAAAAAACTGGCCAAGAAGAAACTGGCTCACTTCGACACACTAATAAGCAAAAAAAGTAGAAAATATTGTTCAGTTTAGTGCAATAGACTATATTACGGAATATAAAAGTAATCTAGTATTGCCACTTATCCATAAAAGGCAGTTTAGATGGGTGTCTAAGAAAGTGGTTCTTTTGACGCGAATAAGTAAAACAAACTAAAAAAGTGGTTCTTTTGACAAATACATGTTTTAAAATGTCCGTAAATTAAGAGGGAAAAGAAAAAGATTTTCCGTAAAAAATTTACGGAAAATCTGTTTCAGAGGAAAACAATAAGAATAAAAAACAAAAAACATAAAAAAAAAAATGTTTAATTTTACGGAAATATTGGCAAAAGTTCTGCAGAGCATTTCCGGAATTTTTTTTGGTTCCGTAATTGTAAATTAAAAAAAAAAAAAAATTCTGTTAAAATACACATTTTTTTTCCGTACGTAATTACATGAGACAAATTTCTGTAACATTATGTCAAGTCCGTTAATGACAGAAATTTCTGTTAAAAATTTACCCTAAAAAATGACTGGAAATACTGCTGCAGAAAAGAAAGAAAAGAAATTTCCGTAATTTACGGAATATTTTTAAAACGTGTAATAAGCAAAAAAAATCTAAAAAAACGGGTTCATTTCGGACATTAATAAGCAAAAAAGTAATCTAGTATTGCTTTTATTCCATTGAACGGCAGTTTAAAACAGTTGTCTAACAGACTGGTTCATTTTGACAGTAGAACGCCAAAAAAAACTGTCCAAGAAAGTGGTTCATTTCGACACTAATAAACAAAAACTAGACAATATTGGGCAGTTTAGTGCAATAGACAATATTACGGAATAAAGTGTAATCTAGTATTGCACTTTATTCATAGAAAGTAGTTTAAGACATTTGTCCAAGAAATTGGTTCATTTCTACGCTAATAAATAAAACAAACTAAAAAAAGTGTCATTTTGACACTACGCAAAAAAGAAACTGGTTCATTTCGACACAATAAGCAAAAAGTAAGCTAGTATTGCATTTTAATTCCGTTAAAGGCAATTTAAACATTGTCTAAGAACTGGTTCATTTTGACACTAAATCCTCAAAAAAAACTGTCCAAGAAACTGGCTCACTTCGACACTAATAATGCAAAAATTAGACAATATTGTTCAGTTTTAGTGCAATAGACCATATTACGGATAACGCGTAATCTAGTATGCACTTTATATCATTACCAGGCAGTTAGATGGTGTCTAAAAAAGTGGTTCATTTTGACGGCGAATAATTAAAAACAACTCAAAAAAAAGTGGTTCATTGTGACACTAATAAGCAAAAAAAAAAATCAAAAAACTGGTTCATTTCGACCTAATAAGCAAAAACAAGTAATCTATTATTTGCATTTTTTCCGTTAAACGACAGTTTAACATTTTGTGCTAAAGAACTGGTTAATTTTTGAACAGTAAAGCCCCAAACAACTGTCCCCGAAAGTGGTTCATTTCCGACACTAATAAACAAAAACTAGACCTATTTGGGCAGGTTAGTGCAATAGGACAATATTACGGAATACGTGTATCTAGTATTGCACTTTATTCCATAAAAAGTAGTTTAAGACAGTTGTCCAAGCAAAATGTAAAAATAAAAAAAGTAAAAAAAGTAAAACAAAACTAAAAAAAGTGTTCAGTTTGTCTAAGAAAGTGGTTTCCATTTGACAGTATTACCACCGAAAAAAAAATGTCCAGAACCTGGTTCATTTCGACCACTAATATGCCAAACAAAGAACCAAACAAAAACACGGTTCTTTCAAGACTAAAAAGAAACAAAGTCCTTAAAAGACAGTTAAACCAGTATCTAAGAAACTGGTGATTTTGATCAGTAGCAAGCCAAAAAGACCGACAACTGCTCATTTCGACAAGAAGCAACAAGAAAAAAGAAACTGTCCAAGAAGTGTTAATTCGACCTAAAAAGAAAAATACAAAAACTTGTTAAAGACAGTTTAAATAACCAGTTTTGTCTAAGAAAATTGGGTCATTAACAATAAAAAGCGAAAAAAACTGTCCAAGAACTGTTCATTTCTACATAAAAGAAACTCTCTCAAGAAAGTCGTTCATACATTCGGCACTAACGAAGCAAAAATAGACCAATATTGGGCATTTATTGCAAGAGACAATATACGGAAAAAAAAGCCTGTAATTATAATTGCACTTTATTCCATTAAAGCAATTTAGACAGTTGTCGAAGAAATTGGTTCATTTTGACAGTTATAAGCGAAAAAAATGTCCAGAAACTGGTGCATTCGGACACTACTAAGAAAAACAAAACTGTCTAAGTACGTGGTCATTTCGACACTAATCTAACCAAACAACGAACCAACAAAATCAATGGTTCATTTTCAACACTAAAAAGGAAAAAAATCCGTTTTAAAAGACAGTTTAAACCAGTTGTCTGAGAAACTGGTTCATTTTGACACATACTCAAAAACAAATCGTACGAAACTGGTTCCTTTCATCACTATAAGAAACAAATAGCCATATTGGACGGTTTAGTGCAATTGACAATAACGTAACTATAGTATTGACTTTTTAAGACAGTTGTCTAAGAAACTGGTTCATTTCGACAATAAGCCCAAAGAAAAAGAAACTGTCCAAGAAAGTGTTCAATGTCGACAATAAGTAAAACAAGACAGTTTAAAAACCATTGTGTGATAACTGGTTTCATTTTTACACTAAACGCAAAAAAAATGTCCACGAAACTGGTTCATTTCATCCCTAATCAGAAAAAATAGACAATATTGGACGGTTTATGCATTGACAATACAGCTTAATATAGTATTGCCCTTTTAAGACAGTTGTCCTAAGAAACTGGTTTTCATTTCTGACAACTAAGCAACAAAGAAAAAAGAACCTGTCAAGAAAGTGTTCAATTTCGACAATAATTAAAACAAGAGTTTAAAACATTTTCTGAGAACTGTCATTTGGACATAATTACGCAAAAAAAAAATTCCACGAATTGGTTTTGTCATCACTAATAAGAAAAATAGACAATATTGGACGGTTTAGTGCATTACATAAAGCGTAATAATCGTATTGCACTTTTTAAGACAGTTGTCTAAGAAACTGGTTCATTTCGACAATAGCAACAAAGAAAAATGAAACTGTCTAAGAAAATGGTTTCATTTTCGACACTAATATGGCCAACAAGAACAAACAAAACAACGGTTTCATTTCAACACTAAAAAAGAAAAAATCCGTGTAAAAGATCGTTTAAAGACAATTGTCTGAGAAACTGGTTCATTTTGACAGTAGCAGCGAAAAAAAATGTCCAACCAAAACTGTTCATTCGACAATACGGCAACGAAGAAAAAAAACCTCCAGAGTGGTTCGACACTAATTAAGCAAAAAGTTAATCTAGTATTGCCCTTATTCCATAAAGGCAGTTTACGACAGTTTTGTCTAAGGAAGTGGTTCATTTTGACAGTAATAAGGAAAAAAAATTCCAGAAACTGGTTTCTTCGATAGACTAAAAAGTAAAACAAAACCTGTCTAAAAAAGTGGTTCCGATTTCGACACTAATATGCCAAACAAAGAAACAAACAAAAACACTGGTTCATTTTCAACACTAAAATGAAAAAATCCGTTCAAAAAGACAGTTTAATAAACATTGTCTGAGCAACTGGTTCAGTTTGAACCCAAGTAAGCCAAGAGCGAATAAATGTCCAACATTTTCGACAATAAGCAACGAGAAAAAAACACGTCCAATAAGTGTTCATTTCGAACCAATAAGTAAAGCCACATAAGAGCCAAAAACATTCCATTACAAGTCATTTTAAAACCAGTTGTGTAAGAGTCTGGGTCATTTTGACAGTAATAACCGTAAAACAAAAAACGTCGAAGAAACTAGTTCATTTCGACATAATCAACAACAAAAAAAACTCTCTAAGAAGGTGGTTCATTTCCACACTAATAAACAAAAAATAGACAATATTGGCAGTTTTGGGTGTACATATACAATATTATGGAATAAAGCGTGATCTAGTAAAAGGCATTTTAAGACATTGTCTAAAAATTGGCGGTTCATTTCGAACACTAATAAGTAAAATCACTAAGAAGGGGGTTCTTTTGACACTAATAAACCCCCAAAAAAGAACTAAGAAACTAAGAAAAATTTGTTGAACTGTACACCCTATCCATTTTAAACCAATTAAATCATAGGAGGTAACAATCTCTTTGTTTGATGTTAAGAAATAATAGTGGACATACTCCATAATATCACACTTTAAATATAGTGTGACATAATCCATCATATAACACTTTATTTCAGTCTATTGCGTTAGAGGAATGGTATAAACACGAGTGTCTAATATATATATAGCGATGATATCAAGCTCTATATATATATAAGTTATCACATTAATCCAAAAGTAGAGTGGCTCGATGCAGGCCAGAGCAAAGATATTTAATGTATAGGGTTACTTCACTACAGGATGTTTCACACCCTTGGGCGTCGTCAGGGAATGTCCTTATAATAACAAAACAAAAACGCATTTTTCTCTGGTTCCGAATCCCTGTGTGACGCGGCACTGCGTTGGCGTGTGCGCTAATCGCGGGTTATGAAAAAACCTGCGTTGTAACCCTCAAAGGACCATAAAGACAACTTCAAGAACAATCCAAAAATAGGTCATCAACCCAACAAAAGCAGACTGAGGCAGAGTCAGCAAGAAAAATGCTCGACCGCAATCAACGTGGCTACAGCAAAAAAAAGACCAACCAATGGAAAAGTACCAATGAAGTGATAGATTGGTTCGAAAGCTTAAAGACAGAGGACGTTAACTTTCTAGTATTCGACATCGTCGATTTCTTATCCATCAATAACTCAAGACCTCCTTGCAAACTTGTCTCAAATGGGCTAAGTCTTACACCAAAATTAGCGCGAAAACGAAATTAAACACCATCATGCACGCTAGGAGGACCATATGGTTCGGCCATCGCAGGACCCCAGGGTTAAGCGCGATGGCAAGAGAGAATTCGACGTATCCATGGGGCTATGACGGGGCAGAAGTTTGTGAGCTGGTAGGGCTATACGCTCTGTCTAAACTGTGCGGTAAGGTAGATATATCTAGTTAGGTCTTACCGCGACGACGGCTTGTCACACTGAAAAAATCATCAGGAGCCAAGCGGACAAGGCCAGGAAAGACCTCATCAAGATCTTCCAAGAACTCGGGACTCAAAATCACAGTCCAAACCAACTGGAAAGTCGTTGACTATCTTGATGTAACGCTCAACCTAGAAACAGCAACAGATCAGCCATATAGAAAGCCAAATGACACGCCAGTCTACATCAACGCAAACTCAACCATCCATTCAATAATAAAGAAGCGTATACCAGAGGCAGTCGAAAACACGAGCCAAGCAATCATATCATCAAGGAGGAAGTTTTCAAGTAAAAATGCACCCTCGCATAACGCCGCCCTCAAAAACAGTGCTTGGATACAAGAAAAAAACGACCTCAGCTTACACCAAACGCCAAACCCCAACCTAGAGAGCCAAAAAAGAAAACCCGTTCGAGGAAAATCATCTGGTTTAATCCGCCCGTACATTGCTAACGTCAAAAGCAACGTCGCCAGGACATTCCTTAGACAGATCGCTCAACATTTTCCACCAGCGAACAAGCTGCACAAAATCTTCAACAAAACCACCTTAAACGTCAGCTGACAGTTGCATGAAGAATATGGACACGATCATTAAATCTCATAACAATACGCTCCTCAAAAACTTTGAAAAAGAAAAAATGAAAACGCCCCGGACAAACCATGCAACTGCAAGAAAAAGAAGCTGCCCCTACGTGGAAATTGCTTAGTAAAGTCCGTAGTCTACAAAGCCACCATCACGCATGCGAACACATCCAAAGTCTACATCGGAATTGCTGGAAACACCTTCAAAAGAAATGTTTTTTAACAACCATAAGAAAGCTTTCAAGCATGAAAAGTACGCAAAAGAGACTGAACTATCTAAGTGAAGTGTGGCCGCTTGAAAAAAAGAGCAATACATCTACGCCTGCGCTACGACCATTGTAAAAAAAATCGAACACAAAAGAGCAAATCAGGCCAGTGCAACCTCTGCTAAAGACAGTGCTATTAACAAACGATCAGAACTCGTATCGAAATGCCGACACGACAAAAAACAAGTGCAACCCTCCCGCTTTCCCTTTACCTAATTCCTGCTGAAGCTTTTTCATAACCCGCGATTAGCGAACACGCACAACGCGTGCCGCGTCACACAGGAATCGGAATCAGAGAACTGCGTTTTGTTTTGTTATTATATGGGACAAATCACATGACGATTTCGCCCAAGGGCGTGATGTGAAACAGCCTGTAGGAAAGTAACCCTAAAATAAAACATTAAAAATTATATATTTTTAAATTTTTAAGTGTTGTTTTGTTATTTTGTTGTTGCCAGGTTGTTCACTTTTTATATATGTATAATTATAACATCATAGTTTTAAAACAGATTATTTAAGGTGACTATAGTTGAATTAAGAGTGCTCAATCCCCATTTACAGGATGAGCGTAATAAATTACAAGTATAGACCTCTGGAAAGCAACCGTTACTCTGAGTTCACGGCATAACTTATACCCTCACTTTACGATGCACGTCTGAAGATCGGTACCCAGTGATCGTAAGTGTGGGTATACCGTGAAACTCAGTAGGAACGGTTGCCGTAGGGTCTATACTTTGTAATTATAGATATCTTATAATATAAATATATATATATATATATATATAATAATAATATATATAACCGTGTTTCAGGGCCCCCGCTGGTTCTTTTGTATGGGGAATCTCATTGAAAACAGACGTTCGGGGCTAGAAAACACGATTTATATATAGGAGTGGATTTAAACCTGAAACCTCTATGCTTTTTCTAAAATTAAATATAAGGAGGAAAGAGTCCCTTTCTTTGATTTATTAACGACATAAAGGGCAACATAATCACATAATATCACCACTTTATTTCTGTCTTTCCCGTAGAAGAACGGTAAACACCGATTATTTTTATTATATCTGAGGATTATCTACTGCTATATATATAATCGTGCTTACAAGCCCCGCTTGGTTAGTTTGTACGGGGGAATCTCCATTGAAAAACAGTCGTTCGGGGGCTGAAACAGATTTTATTATATAGCGTGGATGCCATCAAATTTAATTTGTTGCTTCGTCGAGGACGGAAAAGGGGGATTTCTTTTGGGGACTATAGCCAGCGAAAAAGAGGGGTAAAGAAAATTTTTAACAGCGTACAAACCTTTCATGATATAATTTATCAAAAACTTTCAAAAATTTCCAAAATTAAAAAATCATTATATTTTTCTTTTTTTAAATTTTGGAAAGTATAATATAGGCCTATTCTGGCTTGGGTCCGTATAAATACACACTTATTTCAAGTCTATTACGTAAAAGGAACGGTAAACACAAGATAATTATATATATAGCGGAGGGATATCAAGCTATTATTATTAATCGTGTTTCAAGCCCCGTTTGGCTATTTTGTACGGGCAATATCCATTGAAAACAAACTTTGAAAAATTGTTATCTCAAAAAATATGTATAAACAAAAAAACAAAAAAACCGAAAATTTTATATATTTTTCTAAATTAAATCATTATAAGAGGAAGAGTCCCTTTCTTTGCATTTAGTAAAAAATAGGAAACGCCGACCTCCCTCGCTCTTTACTAACTCCTTTGTCCTTCATAACTTCTATCCCTAATCTATGTCCCTCTTGAGTACTTTTTACCTGGTGTTTCAGTTCTCTGTCAATTTTCCTCTTTTCTCTTTCCCTTTCTCCTTCCTTCCAACTCAATCGCTTCTCCTTACTGGTCTTCTCCCTCCTTCTTTCTTCCACCTTTCCACCACTCCCTTTTCTCTCCTCCTTCCTCACTTTCTACTCCCGCCATCCCTCCTCCTTTCCTCCCCAATACATCCTCCCACCCTCGCCCTTCTCTCTATCCCTGTCTAATGCCCCCTTTTTTTTCTTACTTAAGCCACCTTTTTCCCCACCCGCTGATAACGATACTGCCTCCAGTTTTCTCCAGCTCATCTGCTTTTCCTCCCCCTATACCTCCTCGCGCTCTCTCTCTCTTATACATGGTCTCGCCCTCCTTCCCCCCCTCCCTTTTACCTATTCCCCCTCTCCTTTATACCTCTTCCTCCCTCCGTACCTCCAGTCCATGCGTCACCCCACTGGTTGTGTGCTCCTGCTCCCCCTCTCCTGCTTTTTTTTTTTTTTTAAGGCGCAACATAATACATAATATCACACTTTATTCTGTCTTTTCGTAAGAAGAACGGTAAACACCGATTATTTTGATATAAGCTGAGGGAAGGAAGTGGATCGGGCTTAACAGGTTTGAAAAATTAGAAATCACTAAAGCCCCGCCAATTAACAAGTTGTATATAGGCCTATTGTGGCGTGGGTCCGTAAATATAAAATATAACACTTTATTTCAGTCTAATGCGTAAGAGCAACGTCCCTTTTCTTTGATATTAAAACGAAATAAATGTGCAACATAATCCAACTAATATCACACTTTATTTCTGTCTTTCCGTAAGAGAACGGTAAACACATATTATTTTATAAAGCTGAGGATCATCCAAAACTATATTATAAATCGTGTTTCCAGCCACCGCTGGTCCATTTTGTACGGGGAATCTCCATTGAAAGCAGAAGTTCGGGGCTTGAAACACGATTATATATATAGCAGTAGATAAACCTATATTGTTATGCCTCGCTATTTGAATTCACCAACCAAAGCTGGCAGACAACTGTTACAAAAGCACATGCCCGAGTTTTGTTGACTTCAAGTAAGAATGACCTCCAGATTTGCAAAAAAAGCATGGGATACATCGTTTTTGTCAGACATAAAATCCCTTCCCTTGGCTAGTGGGATTAGTTCAAGCAGATATATAATGTGTTTCAAGCCCCGCTTGGTTAGTTTGTTACGGGGAATCTCCATGAAACAAGACGTCGGGGCTTGAAACACGATTTTTATAGCAGTGGTAAACCTGAAACCTCTATGCTATTCTCTAAATTAAATTCATTAAGAGGAAAGAGTCCCTTTCTTTGATTTATTAACGAAAGAAAGGCAAACATTAATTCCAATTAATATCACCACTTTAGTTCTGTATTTTCCGTAAGAAGAACGGTAAAAACAGAATTATTTTTTATATATAGCTGAGGATATCAAGCTATATATATAATCGTGTGTCAAGCCCCGCTTGGTTATTTTTGTACGGGGAAATCTCCATTGAAAAACAGTCGTTCGGGGTTGAAAACACGATTATATATTATAGCAGTGGATGCCATCAATTTAATTTGGTTCCCTTCAGTCCGGAGGACGGAAAAGGGGAGTTCTTTTTGGGGGACTTAGCCAGCGAAAAAGGGGGTAAAGTAAATTTGAGGGGGCTTTTTATTAAAAGGAGATAGGAAGTGATAGGGTCTTAAAAGATTTGAAAAATGGAGAAATCACTAAAGCCGCATTTTAATCAAGTTGTATATCGGCCTATTGTGGGTGGGTCCATATATATTAACACTTGATTGCAGTTCTAATGCGTAAGAGGAACGGTCCATTTCTTGATATTAACGAAATCAAGTGAGCCAAACATATCCACATAATATACCACACTTTATTTCTGTCTTCTCCGTAAGAAGAACGGTAAACCCTATACTTTTAGATATAGCTGGAGGATATTCAAGCTAAGATATAATCGGTGTTTTCAAGCCCCGGCTTGGTATTTTGTCAGGGGAATCTCCATTGAAAGCAGACGTTCGGGGCTTGAAACACGATTATATATATATAGCGTAGACAAACCTTATTTGTTATGCCTCGCTATTTAAATTCACCCAACCAATGCTGGCAGACAACTGTTATTACATAAGCACCATGCCTAGTCTTTTGTTGACTTCAAGTAAGAATACCTCCAGATTTGCAAAAGCATGAGGATACAGCGTTTTTGTCAGACATAAAATCCATCACTGGGCTAGTGGGATTAGTCACGCTATATATATAAATCGTGTTTCAAGCCCCGTTGGTTATTGGTACGGGGAATCTCCATGAAAAACAGGTCGTTGAGGCTTGAAACAAATTATATATATAGCAGTGGATGCCATTCAAATTAATTTGTTTTCTCTTAGCCGGAAGGACGGAACAGGGGATTTCTTTTGGGGGACTTAAGCCAGCGAAAAGAGGGTTAAAGTAAATTTTGAGGGGGGCTTTTACGTAAAACGAAGATAGGAATAGATAGGAAGTGATACGGGGTTTGAAAGATTTGCAAAATTAAAAATCACTACCAAGCCCCGAAATTTAATCAAGCTATATATAGGTATTGTTGGCTGTCTGGGTGCAGGGAGAATTAGTACCTGCGCCACCAATTTAAAATTGGCACCTTTAACAATGCGGTTATTCGTTAACATTGCCGACCGAATCGTTAGCATGTGGCAGACAGAATACGAAAATTCTTTCCTGGGTCAGTATAAATATTTAACACTTTATTTAGTCTATTACGTAAAAGGAACGGTAAAACACAAGATAATTTCTATATATAGCGGAGGATATCAAGCTATAATATTAATCGTGTTTCAAGCCCCGTTTGGCTTTTGTACGGGGAATATCCATTTGAAAACAGTCGTTCGGGGCTTGGAAAACACGAATTATAATATATAGCAGTGGATGGCCATCAAATTTAATTTTTCCTTCTCCGGAGGACGGAAAAGGGGATTCTTTTGGGGGATTATAGCCAGCGAGAAAAGAGGGGTAAAGTAAATTTTGAGGGGGCGGGGGGGCTTTTTAAATAAAAAAAGGAAGATAGGAGGAAGTGATCGGGGCGTGAAAGATTTGAAAAATTAAAAATCACTAAAGGCCCCGCTAATTAATCAAGTTGTATAGGTCTATTGTGGCGCGGGTCCGGTCTCTATGCACTTTTCCCGTGTAAATCAATGAAAAAACAAACAAAAATAAAGGGTAGCCTATTTATGGTGATGATTATTGCACTTTTAATCCCGCCCCGCAATTGCATAAATAGCCGCTGGTCCATGTAGCATTTTTTCTATAGAAATAAATGAACATTATAATTCATATTTTTAATTTCTTTGCGTAAAAAGAAACGCTAACAGTTAGGGGGCCTATTATTTTATTTAGAGTCGGAGGATATCGAGCTATATATGTATATAATCGTGTTTCAAGCCCCCGCTTGGTTCTTTTGTACGGGGAATCGCCCCCATTGAAATTGAAACAGACGTCGGGGCTTGAAACACCGATTAATAATGGATATAACTGTCCGTCTATGTTTTCCGTCCTTGTCAGAGTTTGCAAAAGTGGTGAATCAAATTAAAAATTTCATATGGCTACCATACGAACTCTCACGCTCTCGCATGTGTCGTAGTTTGTGACTAGTGTGTGCGTTCAGACATGGAATTGGTCTTTTGTGCAGGGAAGAGCTTATTTCAAACAAGCTAGGAGGCAAATTGTGACGTCATACTACCGGGGCTTAAAAACACGATATTGCCGACATCCCCAATTTGGGTAGTTTCCTCGGCGGTCCAGAAAGTGTATAGTCTGTGTCACAGACTGCGAAAATATCTTAGTACTGCCGCGATGCGATTAAGTTATCTCCGGAAAAAACGAAGGGGTTCTATGGAGAGTTTTGCATCGAGGGTCCGTTTACTATGTTTTGTTTTGGAATAGGAGCGTAATTGGGTCTGAACCTATGAAACCTAGGAGGGAAAATTGAAACGTTTTTGTCGGGTACTTCGGTTCTCGCAAACACGGCCAAAGTAGGCACAGCGCTACGGGCCCGCATCCCGTACAATTACGGACCGCCGCGCCGTCCGTAACGGTTTCCAAAAGCCAGCTAATAGGTGCGCCCGTCGGCGCCCCCTAAAAGGTGCAGACCTCATCGAAAAGAGTACCGGGGATCATCCCGGGTCTGTTAAGGGCGCACAACACTAAATCAACCCACGTTTGGGGGAATGGTTAGGGAGTTACCCGGTTATAAAATGGACAAAACGCGTTCGAGATATTTGCAGTCCTTTGCGGGGACCGGTTTTCCTGTGCAGGGTGTTATGTTAGTGTTATATGATAATAAAAAGCTGAAAAGATATAGCGTGACCATCGCGGAGATTATCAAAAAATTTGGAAATTCGATTCGGTGTCGAAGAAAACTAGGCCCTCGACTTCCGGCCATGTTCGAAATGCGGCTATTGAGGGTAACACGTTCGGCTCAAAATAGTGGTGGCGCTGATCATATGCCATTTTCTTAAAATCTCTATAGAATGTATCAAAAATGGAAAATTATTCGAAAGTTTTAGTTGTGATCATAGGGAAATGAATTCATAACATTCAAAATATTTGTCACGCGGGGGGTGCAATCAGCGGCGCGAGTGTATTTTTACGCGTATTTCAATGGAGCGATTATTTAAGTTGGGCTGTGCGCCCTTCTAAACCTAGTACGGGAGTGTGAAATTTTTGCGATTTCGAGTCTGCAAAGACCTCAGATTTATTTTAATTTTGTGAGATTTTACCTTAGGACATCTATATGTGACCAAATCGGCTTTGAAAAATCCAAAATTTTAACGATTTAACAAAGGAAATCGCTTGACGACAAGGTTTGCTAATGAAAATGGTCGATTATGCCGTGTTTTGCTATGGACTGCAAATTGTCTCAAATCCTGATTGTGAAATAAGGGTGTTTGACACCTCGTTGAAATCAAAGAAGGAACATTGAAATTCTATGTAATGGCTTGGTGTTTATGAACTAAAAAGGCTAATTGAATAGCTAGTTATTCAAGTCCCAGTCGCTTTGTTTCTTGTTTAAGGGAGCGAGATGTCAAAACCGCGTTCCTTCATTTTTTGACCCAAAAAAGCGGGTGCGTCAGTTTTGGAACATTGTAATAATATTTACTACTCCACCCCAAATCCATGAGGTATTTTCAAAAAAAGAAAACCAAACATTGTGTTTTATGACTTTATACGAAATATGTTAGACAAGAAAGAAAGTAGAAAAGGAGCACATCAAAGCTGCGAAAATGGACTAGTTTCCCACACATACCCATTATTTATTGCACGGCAATCCTGTCCAACACGAGCTATAGTGACAGCCAAGGCGGGGGGGGGGGGGGTTGGGTTCGGTCAGGGTGAAATAAGCATTATCCGGACTGAAGTGATGTGTTCGATGTGTATTTTACATTCTTGAAGATATTCAAAGATGTTTGAATCTCACAAAAATGATACTTAGTTCCACAAAACGTGTTTTAACAACTGTATTTCTTTGGTAAAGCAGTTTAAAAGAGCGCCAAAATGCAACCAAAAATGTGGAGATTTTAGAATATAAAATCAATTTTACTTGGAGACCCATAACTCCTTTTTCATGGTGGTCGGGGGGAAGCAAAAAATGTCACTTTTCTAAAAAGGTCAATCATATTTGTCAACACTCAAGAAAAAAATAAAAAAAACAAAAAAACAATGTTATCAAGTGTGTTCGAAGGGCGCACAAACACTAAATCATCCACGTTTGGGGGAATGGTAGGTAGTTTTCCGGTTAAACTGACAAAACATGTTTGAGATATTTGCAGTCTAGGGACCGGTCTAGTGAGGGTTGTTCTATATAATAAAAGTGAAAGAGTTTATGCGTGACCATCGCTGAGATTATCACAAAATTGGAAATTCGATTCGGTGTAGAAGAAAACTAGGACCTCGATTCGGCCCTGGTCGGGAAAGGCGGCTATGAGGCGTACACGTCGGCTCAAAATAGTGTGGCGCTGTTCATATGCCTTTTTCTTAAAATCTTCTACTAGGAATGAATATCAAAAATTGAAAACTTATTCGAAAGGTTTAGTTGTGATCTAGGGAAATGAATCATAACATTCAAAATTTTGTCACGCGGGGTGCAAATCAGCTCAGCGGGCGCGATGTGGTATTTTTACGTGGATTTCAATGGCAGCGATTATTTAGTGGGTTGTGAGCCCCTTATCAACTAGTACGGGAGTGGGAATTTTTGCGATTTTTCGAGTCTGCAAAGACCTCAGATTTATTTTAATTTGTGGGTGGATGTACATTAGGGACATCTATGATTTGACCAAATCGCATTTTGAAAAAAATCCAATTTTTAACGATTTAACAAAGGAAAGGAAAGGAGGAATCGCTTTCTTGAGACAAGTGGGGTGGTTTGCTCATGAAATGAAAATGGTCGCATTTATGCCGTGTTTTTGCTATGGACTGCAAATTTGTATCAAAATCCCTGATTGAAATACGGATTGTTGACACCTCTCGAAATACAAAGAAGTACATTGAAATTCTATGTAATGGCGTGGTGAGTGTTTATGACTAAAAAGGTTAATTAAAGCTAGTTATCAAGTCCAATCGCTTTGTTCTTGTTTAAGGGAAAGCGAGATGTCAAAAACCGCGTTTCCTTCAGTTTTGGACGCAAAAAAGGGTGCGTCGAGTTTTAACATTGTAATTATTTAATACTCCCACCCAAATCCCTAGAGGGTATTTTCAAAAAGAAAACACATGTAGGTTTTCTTGACTTTATACGAAAAATATTGTGTGTTAAGGAAGAAAGAAAGTAGAAAAAGAGCACAACAAAGATGCGAAAACGACTAGTTTCCCACCCCTACCCCCTTATTATTTGCACCGCAATCCTGTCATTACACCGCGCTTTATAGTTGACAAGCCAATGCGGGGGGAGGGGGGGGGTTTCAGTGAAAGCATATCCATTTTACTTAAGTGATGTGTGCGATGTATTATTTACATTTCTGGAAGATTAATTCAAAATGTTGAAATCTCAAAACATACTTGGTTCCAAAAATCGTGTTTTAAAACAACTGTATTTCTTGGATTGATAACGCAGTAAAGAGCGCCCACCCAAAATGCACAAAAATGTGATATTTAGAATATAATAAGTTATTGGAGAACCATAACTCCCTTTTTATGTGCTCGTGGGGAAGCAAAAACTGTCCACTTTTTCTTAAAAAGGTCATTTGCAAAAATCAAGAAAATGAAAAAAATAAAAAAAAAAAAATGTGTCAAGTGTGTTCGAAGGGCGCAACCACACTAAATCACTCCACAATTGGGGGAATGGTAGGTTGTTCCGGTAAAATGACAACAACATGTTTGAGATATTTGCAGTCCTTGGGGACAGGCGTTCCTAGTGAGGGTGTTATCTTATAATAAAAGTGAAAGGAGTATAGCGTGACCATCGCTGAGATTATCACAAAATTTGGGGAATTTGCGAAATTCGATGCGGTGTTGAAACTAGGCCCTCGACTTACGGGCCCTGGTCGAAAGCGACTAGATGGCGTACACGTCGGCTCAAAATAGATGGTTGGCTGCTGTTCATATTTTGGCCTTTTTCGTAAAATATCTACTAGAATGATATCAAAATGGAAAACTTATTCGAACGTGTTAGTTGTGATCTATAGGGAAGTGAATTCATAACATTCAAAAATTGCACCGCGGTTGTGAAAATCAGAGGGCGCGATGATGTGGTATTTTTACGTGTATTTCAATGGAGCGATTATTTAGTGGTGTGCGACCTTCTAAACCTAGTACGGTAGGGGGCAGTGTGAAATTTTTGCCGATTTTCGAGTCTCAAAGACCTCAGATTTATTATTTTGTGACATTTTACATTAGATAGGACTCTATATTTGAACCAAATCGCATTTGAAAAAAATCCAATTTTTAACGATTTAACAAAGGAAACCGCTTGAAGACAAGGTGCTGATGAAAATGGTCGATTTAGGCCGTGTTTTTGCTATGGACTGCAATTTGTCTCAAATCCTGATTGAAAAAGGCATTGTTGACACCTCGTTTTTGAAACAAAGAAGTAAATTGAGTATTTATTGTAGGGCGTGGTGTGTTGTTTATATGACTAAACAAGGCAATTGAATAGATAGTTATCCAAGTCAAGTCGCTTGTTTCGTGTTTTCAAGGGAAGCGGAGATGTCAAAACCGGTTTTCCCTTCATTTTTGACCAAAAAAGCGTGCCGTCGAGGTTTTAACTTGTAATTGAATACTCCACCCAAATTTTCCCCCACCCCCATTTTTTTTAATTTCTTTCAAAAGAAGAAAAAACATTGTAGGTTTCTTGACTTTATTACGAGATATGTTAAGAAGAAAGAAGAAGAAGTAGAAAAAGGCACATCAAAGAGCGAAAATGACTAGTTTCCCCACCACTACCCCTTATTATTTGCACGGCACTCCTGTCATACACGCGCTATAGTGACAGCCAATTCAATGCGGGGGGGGGGGGGGGGGGGGTTCAGGGAATAAAGAATACCATACTTATAGGACGTGTTCGAGCTATTATTACATTTTTCTTGAAGATAATTCAAAGATGTTTGAACCTCACAAATCATACTTAGTTCCACACAAAACGTGTTTTAACAACTATATTTCTTTGGAAACGCAGTGTAAAAGAGCGCAAAATGCACAAAAATGTGATATTTAGAATCTAAATCAATTTACTTGGAGACCCGTAACTCCCTTTTTATGTGTAGTGGGGAAGCAAAAAATGTCAATTTTTCATTAAAAAGGCCCATATTTGTCAAAAATCAAGAAAAAAATAAAATAAAAAACAATGTTATCAAGTGTGTTCGAAGTGGCGCACAACCCTAAATCACTCCCACGTTTGGGGGAATGGAGTAGTCAGGTAATAATGTAAAAGGACAAAAACATGTTTGAGATATTTTGCAGTACTTTGGGACGGTTTTCCTAGTGAGGGGGGTATATTATAATAAAAAGTGAAAGGAGTATAGAAGTGGACCATCGCTGAGATTATCACAAAATTGGAAATTCGATTCGGTTGTTGTAGAAACTAGGCCCTCGACTTCGGCCCTGGTCGAAAGGGATGGCGTACACGTCGGCTCAAAATAGTGGTGGCA
This sequence comes from Ophioderma brevispina, assembly GCA_023653785.1. Taxonomy (NCBI): domain Eukaryota; kingdom Metazoa; phylum Echinodermata; class Ophiuroidea; order Amphilepidida; family Ophiodermatidae; genus Ophioderma; species Ophioderma brevispina. The sequence goes on along the minus strand of JAMKCH010015199.1, from coordinate 28,226 downwards.
GTGTTTCATATGCTTTTCTTAAAATCCCTACTAGAATGATATCAAAAATTGAAAAAACTATTCGAAACGTTTTAGTTTTGATCTATAGGGAAATGAAGTCATAACATTCAATTATTATATATTGTCCACGCGGCGGTGCACAACTCGCGGGCGCGATTGTTGGTTTTTACGGTATTCTCAATGGAGCGAATTATTTAGTGGTGTGCGACCTTACCTTGCACTCATCGCATATGGTACCAGAGTCCTCTAGTGTTGATGCGGGAATCCCTGTACTGGAGTAGTAAAATTCCAGATCCAGATCCAGCCTTTACTTTATGCATATTCCAAGTGACATTGGGCCCATGCATGGTACACGATATTCTAGAATTCAATGAGATGCGTTTTTTTAGTATTTTTTCTACAAATATCTAAATATAAAGATGCACTCTTTTCATAGGGGGACACAGCTTTTTTTCTGCGTTTAAAATAATATTGTTTTCATTTTATGAAGAAAAAAAAAGATATCCCCAGGCCTGTAGCACAAAATATCTATAGAAAAAGGGAAATGCAGTATATCATTCGTCCCATGTGCAATTTGCTTTGTGTTTTTAACTTTTATACATTGACAACCGACATTATAAAATAAAGAGACACTGGAACCATTTGAAAATAGTGCGCCCTCAAGATTTTTCAAAATCGATATTTTGCATGGTTGTAAGGCTTTTATATACAAAGCCATCACCCGAATGATTAAGACCAAATCCGTCTTCCTTATGGGTAAACAGAAAAGATTTTATTAATTTAAACGTGCGACGGAGACGTTAAAATTCAAGCAGGACGACGAAAAAAGTCGTTAACCACACGAACACGCACGCCGTATGCATGTTTTCCACGCTCTGCACACTTGTATGAGCGGTCTATAACCTTTGGGGTTTTAATATCAGTGAGTACGAGTAAAAATATTCATTGGAATATACACATTTGTTGATTAAAATTATGAAAAACTTAAAAGTTGGCCTACAAATTACCTACCTGGATGTCTTTATCCTCATATCATCGTTGTCCCTATCGGTTTTGGGGTATTTATTTTTTGTGTAATATATATCTCTGTTCTTCCAATAGCTATAGACTATCATTTGAGAGAAATTTGAAGAAATAGAAATTTATATTTTGTGAAAATGTGCCAGTGCCCGCTTTTAAAATAAAACATTGTCAAACTTCCATCAAAAATATTAGGCACGCTTGTTGTTTTTGCTGAGATATGTCAGTCAATTAATCCAAATGAATGTTGGGTTCAAGTATTGTGTAACTCGTCATTATAAGGTTGATAAAACGCGCGCATCTGTTGCAAAGTGTTTTCGTTGAGTTCCGGAATGCGCGACTCCCGACCTTTGGGACTTATCGAAGCACGATGTATCTGGACAGGTCTCGTACAATTAGGACAATTAAAATCCTTTGTTTTCATCAAATAAAACTGATCTTCCTTCAAAAGAATGGTGCAAGACCCAGGAACAATTCGATTTTCTTAAAATAGACCGGGCGCTTCGTGTGAAAAAGTCTCCATCTTAGTATTAGAACTTGGTTTTTATCCACCCAGTTGAAAGGGGGGGGGGAGTTGTCGAGATACATTAATGTAAATACCTTTTTTGATGAGTGTATGCTTGAGTTTAACATGCCATGTGGAGTTCTAACCGTTTCCTCAAATGTTTCAAGCAGTTCATAATCTCTATAAAGAGTGATATTTTTCCGTACCTGCTTCCATATGCGTTTCATACGATAACTCACTGGATAGGGAGGTACACGCATAGACACCATTTTCTGAACGTGTACGTAATCGGAAATAGCTCTCTTGGAAGGATCTCTCAAATAATAATAAGCTTAAGATCCTCAAACGGAACAATATTTCTCAGAACGAATGACACCAGATTGGCATCGTCCATGAATTCTGGGAAGTCCGCTACTGTAACTTGTCCAGATGTAGTCAATGGCATGGAGTTCCTCCACTGAATAATAGATTCCTTTGTACTTAAACCATCTGTTACAAGTTTAGCACCTGGCTTTGCTTCAACATCTGGATGAATGTCTAAGAAGGATTGCAAAGTGTATGTGCCACATTTTTTGACGCCAATAATCAACGCATCTGGAAGTTTAGGAGCGCATCGAAATTTCTCCAATTCGTATTTCATCTTTGGACGTTTTCCATTCTTCTCATAATAGTAACACGAGGATTTCCTGCTTGCAAATGTTCTTTCATGAGACTTATCTGCCGTTGTATTTTCTGGCTGCCTCAACAGTAAGGAAGAAAGTGCAGGTTTTTTCGAGATGGCCGCTGAACGCATTCTAATTTTGGACTCGTAAAATGATGACATAGACACGCAAAATACTACTGAAACAGTGAGCACCAAGCAAAACATAGTTTTATAATCAGGACAATTCATCTTCAGTGGTGGGCTTACCATCGGTTATGGCGGCTAACAGGATGGTATTGAAGTAGACGTTAAGGTATTGCTTATGAAGGCAGGATTCAACAAATAGTTACACGGGCATGCCAGGCGGTGCTGCGAGAGAGAAATCTGTCAGCTTATGTTCTTGTAGGCACTCATATCATCTTTTTGAGATCAGATTCGCTCTCAGAAGTCGGTCATAACGTACAAGTTCCATCATAGTTTTAACCGGACACCACGACGGTATCAGCTTTAAAGCGTTGGTGGACACGTTCATGAAAGCGCAATACATCGCTACCGTCCGTGTTCTTCTGTTAACATGGTTAACTAGGTACGCTACCGTGTTCTTCTGTTAACTAGGTAGAACAACAGTATTTAAACTAGCAATGAAACCAGGCCAGGCAATCCGGCAGGACAATGAAAAGTATGAATGAATAACATTGTAATCCGTAACTTGTATTGATTGTTCACCGTTGACGCGGCTGGCCGGAAGGCCAAACAATAAACACTTCTATGGCTAAACAAATCTATTGCTACACAAATTCAATGCTATATACATAGTGCATACCAAAGTCACCTTCCATTCCAAATCACTTTGTTTCATTGACCAAAATAAGCAATGCAGAATAGTATTTGCAATCAACGGGAACCATTTGACATTTGAAATTGTAAGTCGGACCGAAAAATCTAGAATACTCCTATGTCTTCAGTCAACAGAGATAGCAAATGAAAAGTAAAGATAGGTTGATTTGTACAGTGTTCTTGGCAAGCTACAAATGTCAAATGTATGTCGCAAGCGGTTTTTTTCAAACATAGTCGGATTTTATTCCTGTCAGTAAACGCATATGTCGATGGTACGAATCATTTGGAGAGAGATGTGTTGAGATCAACACTAAAAAGCGCCAACTGCTTCAACTTGTCAATGAACGATGCTTTAAACCCAGTTACTGACCTTTTTGTATGGAAATATGTAAAGGACTTCATACCAGAATCAATTGAATAGATTGTCGTCCAGTCTGAGGACACGCTGATCGATCCTTCTTGGAAGTCAATCAACATCAAAGACGGTCATGAACGGGTGAATCTTACCTCTCGCATAAAATTGAGAAATTAACTTTTAATTTTAAAATATTAGGTATATACAATCCCCCGTTTAAAACGAAAAATTGAATGAAATGAAAATTTCCAAAATTGGCGTTATATCTCAACCATTTTGTGGGTAATTTGACAAAGTTTACAAGTGCAATTTAAAAAAAAAATGCAAACTTACACTTTTTATAAGGTTCTTGCATTGCTGCCTCAGTCTATATTATATAAAGTCGTTATATCCAAATTTTGAACAACCTTTAGGCAGCTGGGACAAGATCGGCCAAGAATTTCTTTCCTTTGATATAGTCGTATGTCCCAGATTGTCTCGTGTAGAGTTAAATCCACCTGACAGTCTTGATTTTTTAATCTTGTGGATGAAGTCAATGGATTGTGATCGGTGTACATGAACTGGGTGCACACTCTTGTACTCAAGTACACTTCAAAATTTTTGCCAATGACAATAAGAATGCAAGAATTCTTTCTCAATTGTGAGTAGTTTTTGGCGTTGTCAAATTTCTTAGTAGAGTAATAAACATTACAGGATGATCTACATTCATTTTAATCTGCTTGCATGAGAAACGCCACCACAACCCCTACATCAATGGCATCAACTGCAACTTGAATTGTTTCTGAAAGTCTGGAGCAATCAAAACTGGCGCATTCATCAAAATAGACTCGATTTTCTCCAAATGCTTTTTGGCATTCTCTCTGACCACACAATTATGCGTTTTATTTCAAGAGTTGTGTAGCGACACGCAATTTCTGAGAAATTGGACAGTATGTCTGACTACCCGCCATACTCTAAGAATCTCATGAGATATGCTTTGCTTTGTGGTGGGGGAGGAAATTTCAAGGCTCAACTTTTGCAGTGATTGGCCTAATTTGCCTGTCCTACAACATGCGCTAAGTATGTGACATTTTGCATTTTGGCCGCCCCCCAAAATTCACTTTTCACCAGATTCACCAGTCAAACCTGCTGAGATAATTTCTCAAACAATTGATGGAGATGCTCATGTGTTCTTCCCGTCTCACTGTTCACAAGGCGATCATCAACATAGGCTTTCACCAATTTTTCTATGTCTGAACACTCTGTCACTAGTCTGTGGAATGTTGCAGCAGAATTTTGAGACCAAATGCATTCTTTTGTATTGGTTAGGCTATCGCCTACAAAAGGCTGAAATTTCTTGTGGCACGGTCAGTGAGGGGAAGTTGCCAATACCCCTTCAAACAAATCAAATTGCTACAATTTGGCATTCCAACTCTATCTATGCAATCATCAATTCGTGGAATCGGATATGAGTCGGTTTTGGACGAGGTTGACTTTTCGAAATCTGTGACAAAACGAAATGAACCCTCAGGTTTGGGAACCAGAATACACTGGGAGCTCCATTCACTATTGCTCTGTTCTACATTCCATGTCTTCAACTAAATAATTTATTTTCATAAACATGGATTCAATGTAAGGAAAAATCTTACATATTACTAAGATAAATTCAACAGTTTGGCAAAATTTTGAAATGTGAATTTACGTCGAAAATGTGTAGTTTGAGGTAGGCCATTTGGTCTAACCAATGGTAGATAGTGAACTTGTGTAACCGGGTTTTATGTAAATGACGGCGTAAAAGAGTAAGACATTGCAGTTACAAACGAAAGGGGCGAACTGGATGCTTATGCTTTACCTTCTTCATCCGAGACCTCCCCCGTGTAGCATCGAAAGCAAAAATGTCGGATGCTTAGCGTTAAAATGAGCCCATTTTTCTACTACGCTCCTTCTCAGGTTCAGATAATTTAGAGATGTGGTTATATAGGGTTACATTTAGAATGAGCACTGCAGTTTACGGCAGTCCGCGTAAGTACGTTAGGGCTGTTGTTCTAAAATTTGAAAAAAAAAAAAAAAGTTGGCGTAAAGTGAAACCATGCGTTTGAAAATTCTCAAGCATGGGAATATACCGAAAGACATTGTGGGACAAAAGGGATGGGCCATAGCGATTCGTGTTATCCGTGTCTGCGAGCACGAGGTAACGACAAAAACATTCAAATTTCTCGCTAGGTTTATAGGTTCAGACCCAATTACGAACATATTCAAAACAAAACATGTAACGGACCTGATGCAAAATTTCCTAGAACCCCTTCGTTTTCCGGAGATATGTGAAATTTAGGGTCATTTGAATACATGTCACAATGTCTACAAGGCCCACATAACCATCGGCTTCAAGCACACTCTCTACCAACTTATGGTGACACCTTGCATTTATGCCGGCTACTTTAACAGTCAGATTACCTGGGGTTACAGGAAATCCAACCAGGATGGAGCTATCCTAGAGGACTGGGCCTCAAAATCCGGTTCCAAATATTGCACGACCCCAAGCAACCAGACCCCTTCAACTGCTGGAAGGTGGAATAAGTCTACAAACCCTGACCTCGCTTTTGCAAAACATGGACACCATCCCCATTCACAGTATGTCCGAACGCTTTCCGAAGTCCAAACACAGACCATCACTGATCGCTAGGAGAGCCTTGTAAGACTGTACCAACCTAAGCCAGTGAAAAAGGTGGAAAACTTCCGCAAGGCGGAATGGGACCAGTTTCAAGAACATGGGGATTCAGAAGTACCCAACCTCCCGACACCCAAACCTCCTCAAAAGCCTGGACAATTCCTAAACAAGCAACTGTGGCAACTTTTTAATGATAAGCAATGAAGACCATTCCACGTGGCTGCCGTCGCAGTTTATCCCATCCTGGGAGGAGGAATGTGAGACTCTTTACAATGATCCTGAATTCTGAACCCACGGGACGAAGCTTCTCGAAGGCTTCAGACCTGACAAACTGCTTGGACGGTAAAACGAAGCGAGCGGCCGGGAGGAGACGGTCCAGGAATCGACTTCACCCACTCCAGCAGGAGGCCTGGAAGATTATAAACCGCCTCACCGGCAGAATTTCCAAACCATCGAAAGTCCAGTGACTGCCAACTCAATTGCTGACCAAACTCCGCGCAAATGGTCGTTTCAAGAACATTGATAAGGATCACACTCGATCTGTCAAAAAGTAGATCACCAAAGCCGTCGAGCCCCCGGCGTGGAGGGTCACTTTCAACACCTTCTCACTAAATTAGCTTACCTCTTGCGATTAGCCAACTAAAGAGTGGGAAGGCCCAGGGGCCTGATAAATACCAGCAGCGGTCATGATGCAATGCGGCCCGCGATGTATAGATTGGCTCAAGGAGTTCTACACATGTTCCTTACCAACCAGTCCTAACCCAAGATCTGGCGGAGAGCTACTATCATCGCACTCCCCAAACCACACAAGCTGTCGCAACCCTAAGAACTACCGTCAAATATCACTACTGTGTGTCTCCTTCAAACTCCTTGAGAGGAGATCCTGGCCCGGCTGGAACCCGTCGTCGAACCCCATTGCCTGAGAACAAGAGGATCTCGCCGTAGCCGGAGCACTGTCCACCAGATTGTAAAACTCACAAATGATTTTGAGGAAAGCTTTGAAAAGCGCCGCAAGGCAGGCGTCAGCTTGGTGGACCTTACTGCAGCTTATATGACACCGTGTGGCACCAGGGCCTGACACTCAAGCTTCTAAGGACCATCCCGGATCGTCACCTGGTACAATTATATGAACATGCTTGCCAACGTAGCTTTATTTCAAGCAGCGATGGGCAGCGTAGGCGCCTGCGTGTTGAGGAACGGTGTACCACAAGGATCTGTATGGCTCCTATACTGTTCAACTTGTATATCAGCGATATACCCAAACAAACATTTCTAGACAATACAGGTACGCCGACGATCTTGCCCTTCCTCCACTCGGACAGCAAATGGGACAGATAGTAGAAAGCACACTTACTACAGGCATGGCCCTACTTGCAGCATATATCAAGACCTGGAGACCACCGCTATGCCTTCCACCTCAACACCAAAGAGGGGCTCATCGCCAGCTTCAAATCAACCTCAATGAAGCGCCTCTGCCATACAATCCTACACCAACCTACACATGGGGGTGAAGCTTGACCGGCAGCTCACTTACCGGCAGCACATCGAGGTCCGTATGCGCCAAGGTATCTTGAGGAATAACCTTATGTGCAGACGGCTGGATCTTCATTGGGGGGCCAGCAAACGACCCTACGACCACTTCCTTGGCTCTGATCTACAGCAAGATGAATATGCCGCCCCAGCATGTGCAACAGCTCTCACACAACGAAGCTGGACACGGGTACTCAACGAGACCATGAGAAACCATAACCGGCTGCCTCCGCCCCACTCCATTGAATTTTGTTAGCAGTGCTTTCAGGCATTGCACCTGCAGCACTTCGGATGGAGCACCACTCGCACAAAATAGTGAATAAGGGCCCCGCTTGGACAACAAGAACCTGACGCATAACAAACTGTCAAAAAATCACACAAACTCGGTAGACAGAGACGGCGCTCTCGCCACATTTCTGCCGACACGAGGCGATTGCCAGTTCCCCATCAAAATTCTACAGACAGGGAATATTGCCTGGCTAGAAATCCACGACCAGATCAACTATCTATTACACCTAAGACAGAATACCCTGGCAGCAATCTCCACGCAAGGAATGGGTCACCTTACACCGGATTCGCACAGGAGTCGGTCGCTTCAATAGAAAATATGCAACGATGGGGGCGGCGGCCATCGCCAGCATGTCATGTGGTTCTCCATCAAGACTGCGGATCACATTCTAATGAGTGCCCTACCTTCGTCCGCCGGTGGATAAAGATATCTCGTGTTAGGTTTAACGCCAGAGTTAGCGATCGGATAAGGGTGAGAAATTTGAGTTTAGGGTTAAGTTTGGCTAGGGACAGTGTTTCCCAACCTTTTTTACCCGAGACCCATTTCTTGACACTTAGATTGCGGCGAGCCCCATTACTCAAAATAATACATTCTCCAAAAGAAATTTGTGGTGGAAAAGGTACCGTCAGTGGCCAAGCCCAAATTTTCAGCCAGGGGCCGAGGAAGGGCTTGCAACAAGTTTGCCTACTATTCTACCGAAGCTCCGAATCTTACTGGAATGGGACAGGGAAAGCAAGGGCAATCCTTAAAAAAATCGGTTTGGCACATTCTAAGGCATGGTAACTTCTCCATTCCAAAAACAAGTGTGCGTGAAGTGTGCAAAAATACCATCGTGTTCATGTTGGTCTTGAACAGTCTTGTAAGTGTCAATTATACTGATTTGCCCTACGAAGCGCGCCGAAATTTTAATAATCAAAATACAAAATGCACAATTGATAATCAAACACTGCAAAATCAGTTTGGCTTGCTGACAGACTAATTTCATTATTATAGTTCGAGTTCAATGTTGGTCTTTGAATAGTATTGGGAAGGACAATTATATTGATTTACGCGCGAAGCGCGCCGAAAAATTTACTTATCAAATTCAAATTCAATTGATTAATCAAACACTGCCAAAAATCAGTTTGTTTGCTTGATATATAGTTAAATTATATTATTTTTGCCAATTCTGGTCCTGCCTTTTGGACAAGTCCTTTTATTTTCATTTAAATTAAAACTTCGCGACCCCCTTTTTAAGGCGGTCCGCGACCCCAAAAGGGTCGCGACCCCCAGGTTGGGAAAGACCCGTGGGCACGGTTAGAGTTAGGGTAGGGCTGGAGCAAGGCTTTATAGGTGTATAAAACTCTCACGTGGAAATCCACGATTAATTTACATACAGACGATTCCCAAAAATTCACCCCTGCAGGATATTTTGCGATTCTAAAAATTACACTTGAATTACTTTAAATTTAAAGATTTTGGGTTTCCCACGATCATATAGTTTAGTTTTTGTCAAGATTAATCAATAGCGATGTGCTTTAAACCAATTTGCTACTTTTTGAAGGTTCCTCTTCAACCATTGTATTTTGCCGTCCAAGCCTTTGAGAGAATATTAGATCGTTGTGTCATCTGCATACAATTACAAATTTAAGGAATATATGACGATTTAATAATCATGATATACAAGATGAATAAAGGGACCAGAATGGAACCCTACGGAACACCACAAGTATCAGATTTGTATAAGTTGTACATGAACATACTGTTGCCATTGTTTTAGGTTTAGCTTTGGAACATTTGGTACCCCTCTGAAGCCACCATTTTTTCAATTTCTGAAGATTTTAAAGATAAATGTATTATAAATAACCAAATTATTTGTTTTTGTTTAACAATTTCAAAACAAATATAATTGGTGTATGCAAATATACCGTTCTGATGTTATCCGGAAAGCAAAGGGCACCAACTTTCGGCCTAACACCTGTAGATTAAATTTATCGCTCCTCTACCAAACCTGGCTTGTTATCTTAACACTTAATGCCCAAGCTAAAAAAACTTCCGTTAGTGCCCAAGGGGGGGGGGGGGGTCTAGGGACCCCAACCCAGATAAGCCCCCACCCCCCCAACCACTTTCCCGTGGGAGTTTATGAATCATGACATACCCAAATAAATGGGGGTCACGTAAGAAAACACAACATACCCACATAAAAATGCAAATCCGACCTGTGACCTATGACCTACAGCCAGTGAAAATTGTCCATCTTCGAACAGAGTGGATCGAACATTTCCATCCTCAGCAACTCCATTATGTTTTGAACCAAAATAAATTATTCTACTATCTAGAATAACCAATTAAAATAATCATTGCAAAATATAGCCAAATTTATACCATCTTGTATTTTTTTCTCACAACTTCAAAATCGCTTATTTTTTCCCATAGCCGTACACAGTTAGAGCACGGCATGACACATTAGAATTGATCTATCATCATATAAAAGGTTATTTGATTTAAGTATTATTAATTATTAATTAAATTACCTCCTAAGGTATATATCTAAGCAATCAAATCCCAAGATTGTATTACTTTTATTTTTTAATTAGTAAAATATCTTGATTTTTTCACTTCCGTTAGTGCCCAAGGGGGGGGGGGGGGGGGGTTCCTAAGGACCCCAACCTAATTATTCTAATGAGCCGTGGGCGGATTTAAATTTTTTTTTGTATCAGGAAGAAGCGTATTCTAAATCAGACAATTAGCAAAAAACCCTTGAAAAATTTTGTTGCGTAACCGGACAAATTCGCAGAAATTCAATGTTGGGTACTATGGAACCCCCCCCCCCTTGGGCACTTAGTGTTAAAGAAAGAAGCACCATTTTTTAAGAGCGCCCCCAATTTCCGGATATTTTGAGATTTTTGCACAGTTATATGCATTGGTAATTGGCTAGTAAACAACACCTGTGAATGGGTACAGCTCAAAATTTCTGTGTCGCAAAGAAGGAATTTTGTAATTCTCTCTCTCTCTTCTCCTCTCTCTCTCTATATATAATATATATATATATATAATTCTCTCTTTCTCTTCTCTTTTTTTCTTCCTTCTCTTTTCATTTGTCCTTGTAGTATAGTCTTGAAGGTGTTTCCTCGCACACCGCTTAGCCCATAATGTTTTCAGGGCGTTTTTGGCTCCTACATTTCTTGTGCGCGCTTCTAACGCATTAGGTAACGGACCGCTTTCCTTTGTACCAATGCGAGGTATAATTCCTTCACACTTGACAAGGTCTATGACCGAAAATTTGTGTATCATTTTGTAGTAATTTTTATTTACCAAGCCCCATACTCAGGCTGGAATCTTAAGTTAGGTCTTGAACGTTTTAATATATATATATATCTAGTATAATATATATCTCTATCTATATATATTAATTTTTATATCTATATATATATCTATAAAAAAAAAATATATCTCATATATATACAACCCTGGCACAAAAAGTATATAGGCATGTTTTTCGATCATGTACTGTGCCAACGTCATACCATTTGAAAAAAGTTTTTCGAATTACATTTTGTTGCCTAGGTCTTGCGCTTTCATTTAACACCTCGCTCGTAAAAACGCGTTAAAATGGCTGAGTTATAGAGTGCCCGAAAGACTCAAACCCCCAAACCAAAAGTTGCAGTTTTTGGATTTTTTTCAATGGTCACTGTGGGGTACAACGCAATAATCTGGTGTATTGATTTACACAAGAGGTTTTTCCGACTGAATGAGCGAGAACGCCTACTGCAATATTGATTGTGGTCCGCGTGTTTCGTGGTCCCAGTACAGTGCAATCCATTGAAAAAATCCCAAAACTGCACTTTTGGTTTTGGGGGTTTGCGTCTTTTCGTTCAATCTCAGTCATATCTGCACGCTTTTTTTACCAGCCAATATTAAATGAAAGAGCAAGACCTAGGCAACAAAGTAATATTTCGAAACTTTTCAAAATGGTCTAACTTTTGGCAGAGTACTGATCGCAAAACATGCCAAATACTTTTTTGTGCTCAGGTGTATATATCTATCTATAATCTAAGGTGCTAAAGGGTATACGCACATTACCACATTTTTTAAAGTATTTTTTTTATTAAGTGGCCATAGCCCTATCCAAAGAACAAGTCCATTGGAAAGAAAGAAGATCAGAAGAAGAAGACAGCTCAAAATAGCACTCGCCGGAATCGAACCCGGTCCACTTGCGTACATGACAAGCGTGTTAACCATCTACACTTGCAATATTTTGGTCATGTACCAAGTGACCCGGGTTCGATTCCCCGGCGCTTGCTCTTTTGGAGGCTTTTTTCTCTGGATCTTTCTTTTCTTTCCATTACTTGTTTCTCTTGATAGGCCTATGGCCACTTAATAAAAAAATAACTTTAAAATGTGGTATGTGCGTACCTTTAGCACCTATGAATTCTATGTTAACTTACCGCATAGCGCCCTCCTTGAATCTAATCTATATAATATAATATATATATAATATATATCTATCTATATCATATAATATATATATATATCTATATATATATATATATATATATATCCTTATATATTATATATAATATCTATATATAATATCTCTATATAGATCTATATATATTATACTCGGTCTGAGTGAGGGCGGCACCTACCGGTGACTTCGAAAGGCGGTGGAACGCCAGTGATGTAGAACTCGAACAAAAAACCCACTCAGTGTGATGCGCAATGTGGTTAGCGCGCCTCTAGTACTGACAGAGAGTTTGTGGGTTCGCGTCCCAATTCACACAATTCCTTTTAACGATAGTATGCAACGCCCGCTTTGGTTATCAATTTCTTTCGCTTATACATTATTTCCATAACAAAATCACTAGAGTCGTGTCAACTCACCATTGCTTACGTATATATAATTAATTTGAGTTTTGTCCAGTATCACTTCGAAAAAAACGAATGATATCGTCTGAGTGAGGGCGGCCACTACGTACGTCGAAAGGCGGTGGAACACTAGTGATGTAGAACCTCGAACAAAAACCCATCCAGTTGTGATGGCGCAATTGTTTAGCGCGCTCGGTACTGACAGAGAGATTGTGGTTCGAGGTCCCATTCACACAAGTTCCTTTTACGATATTCTGCAACGCCCGCTTGTTATCAATTTCCTTTCGCTATACATTTTTCCATAACAAAAATCACATCAGATTCGTGTCACTACTCACCATTTCTTACGTATATATATATATATATATATAATATATATATATAAACAATTTAAGACTGATTACTTGTTTTACAGTACTAGGTCCCCGGTTTGAATTTTTTTTTTTTCCTTGTCCACACCGGGTGTTCCCTCGAATTTTCCTTCGGGGTATAATCTTGTTTTTGTTCGGATTCTGTGTTGGTATTTACTGCTTGTGTGTTGAACATATGCGAGGCGTTCTTTCTTTCTCCTCAATATTACGTAATGTTTAAGGTAGCGATTAAATGTCTGCCCGATCACAAATAGCCTGTCCCAGAAACCCCCAGATTTTCCGGAAGTGGTTTATTATTTTGTTGTCTAAAGAAATCACTATTTTTCGCATTTACCCCGTGAAATCTTAGGGCTAAAAGATTTTGGTTGGATGTTATGAGCGAAAAATGTACCATTTTGGTCGACCAATATTACTTTACCAGGTGCTCTATGGGGCTTACAAATCACGTTTTTTAGCTCTCGCATCAAAACGGATTGAAAAATCGATGCAAAACTTTACAGGGGGGTTTTGGGGTCAAGGTATCCAATCAGATGACAACTTTATATACTTAACTGGGCCCATCCCCTTTAAAGTGTCAACGAGAGATTTTGAGGCACCAAATATTGTGTCATAATAGTAATTTCATATAGAGTAGACACTCAATAGATTTCTTGCCTTGTAGTTTGCTACAGAAATGTCATTAAAAGAGAGAAAACGGTGACCTTTAATTTGCTTATATTTATGTAAATCATAGTCTGAATTTTGTATTTGCTCCTATACAAATTGAAAGTCAGCAATTCTGTACCAAAGAACATTCTCACTAATCCTTTTCAGATGGGATATTTTTTGATGGACAGTTACACATGGCAAAATCCGTACTTTCGTTTTGTTAGGGACATCTGATTTGAAATCTCTTGTTGCACCTTTAATATCACATGGGGGGGGGGGGGCTTCTTTGAAAGTTATGTTACCAAATCCAATGCCTTTTCACTACCTTTTGCTATATAGTGTTCCAAGATTAACATATCCTGGTGAAAAGTGGCCTAACTAAAATTACACCCTTTTCACTTAAATTATGTATTTCGGATGTATGGACCCAAATTGGATGGGGTAAACGGGATTTTATATGGATAATTGTGAAACCTGCGGACTAGCGGTTATATTGTGTTCAAAATCTATCAGAATTCATGTCGCAAGCCGCCTGGTAGTGACTGGAAAGCGACACAGCGCCCTCTCAAATACGGACCCGCTAATTGTAGTGCGTCCTCTATTTTGCCGATGTTTAGTTGTAATTTTGTATACATAATTTAATAAATACTGTAAATTTTACGGTTCCAATTTTCCAGGTCTATTATTCTATTATGACTTCATTTAAATATGGAGCTGTAAATTTTACAGGAAATTTTTCCTGCAGCACTTCTGCAACTAAAGCGGTACCATACCGTATACATTACAGTTTTTATATATTTTACAACACTGGTATATTTGCACCGGAAAAAATGCATGGGTTGCTATTTGATGATAACAAACTTATTTTGGTGTCGTCATGTTTGTTTCGCCCTTATCATTCACAATCTCTGTAATAACTCACCAATATAGTATTTGATTAAATGATTTTTACAGTATATGGCCTACAGTGTGGGGTCCCCAAAACTTGAACCGCAACACTTGGTGCCAAGGCGCCATAGTTTTGAACAAAGCCACATGAACTAGCTCGGACTACTTGTTCTTTGTTGTAAGGTAAGCTATGACTATTGCTAATGTCACTGAAGGTTCATCACGGTAGAGGCATTAATTTTTTAAGATAATGACCACAGAAATCAAGTAACCAGCAAGACTGCAGGACCAATTTTACCAAATTGAGGGCGCCTCTCTATACAAATACGGCACTGTACTTTTTGTGTGCAGCAGAAAAAATAAAAAAAAACCACCATTTTTTTTATTTTTTTTATTCATTTTATTTTTTTTTTTAAATGACAGGTGGCTGCAACAAAGTATTAACATAGACTGTTTCCATGGTAATAACAAGCTTATAACGTGCATTTTTAACACAAGTATAAGATGAAATTAGGAATGATAGCTCACAGACACCTCGTATGAATGTCCAAATTAGACAGTGATTAAAGCTAATCAAGCATCGTCGTTTTGTGACAGCACAAAAAGGTTATCTTATAACCTAAATTGAATGAAAAATGAATACATTCAAGACGATATAAGATCAAAAAAGCCTCCATGTTATACTAGTGTAAAAATTATAAAGGGTTGGATGGCAATGATTGTTTTCAAACTGCTGAACTTCGTAAAGTAAAATATATTTTAAACGCAAAACTCAATAACAATATCAGTATATCATTATTATATTTTATCATATTAGTTTAATAATATGTAAAGGCAGTTATTGATCTGAGTAGAGTGATTGCAATCAAAATTGTAATTGCCATCTGTTCTTCAGTGCTACACTTGTGGTTACCAGCTCATCGTTTTGGTTTTTTAAAATGGGTCCTGCGGGTTACTGGATTGTTTGGGTATATGTAAAAACATATTGACTCTACAGGGTGTCTCAGAAAGGAATACACCCTAACTATAGGCGACCATAACTTCAAAAGTACGTATCAAATTTGAGAATTTAAAAAGAATCTAAACCAAAATTACTTTTTAACTTTGTTGTAGAAATGACTCGATTCGGTTCAGTAGTTGAAGAAATACCGATTTTATGTACCAATGTCAATGGACACGTAATTCCAAGTTTGCTCACAATTAAAGCAGATTGATGTTAACCACTGCTGATTACTTGTGTTATCTGTTAAAGCTGTCTTTCTTTTCTTTTCATTCCCAAAGAACCGGCCCTGTTTAATAGTTTGTGAGTTCAATGCCATTGTTTGTTTTATTATAGTACTAAAACAATAATGATTGTAAAAATGAAATAATAAAAAAAATCCAACAAGGAAAAACAAAACATGGTTAACTACCAAGAATGTCTTTATTAGAAAAACAACACCAATAAAATCGGTAGAAAATGAATATGTTAGTTGAACTAGGGGTGTGGCACGCATTGAATTAATTTCAAGTTAATCCATACTTAACAGGTGGAATAAAACGAACAATAGATTATTCTACAATTTAGTTTTTATTCAAAAATTAGACCTCTTATTCCAATAGATGGTGGATTTCTACATTAAAATATCTAAAGGCGTGATTTGAGTGCAAATTTAAAATTCCCGCGTGTGAATCTATTCTCGTGTTATATGAAGTACCTGGCACGAGACAAGATGGTTGGTCAACATTTATCGCCCATACAAGGGGCGTTTGTGGTTTTCCGATATGCCCGAAACCTGGTCATAACATTACTTTGGTCGGGCAGGAATTTAGATTCCACCGAAATCCTCTTTGCAAGAAGACAATCTTGAACAAGTTAAGACGTACCGTGGAAATGGGTACAAAGTCAAAATTGAACAAGAGTCGCAGAAGGCTGAGAAACCGCCTGAATTACAGAAATTGCAGTTATCAGACGAAGTCTTCATCTAAATCCAAGACAAGTTGCAGATAACAATGTGCCACAAATACTTGCCTTTTTTGGCCTGCTGGATATACAAATCTTGAATGCATTTATTAAAACGGGAAAATTCACATCTGAATTCAATTCTTAGCAAAACGGAAAAGGTGGAATATTTGGTGGTTGAAACCGTCTTAGATTTTTATTTAATGCAACCTAGTTGAATATCAAACTTTACTGGGTTTAAATAGTATTTCAAAGCATAACTCTTTTAGAAAGCTGCTTGATGATATTGCAGTTTAAATAAATGCAAAGGATTGAAAGGACAGCCATGGTATTAACATTTAAGTTGTCAAAAATACTGAAGATGTCACTGTACATTTCTCAATTTTCTTCCATTTTTTAAGTGAAAAAGAAAGATGTAAATTTTTGTAATATATGTGCATATGGTGAAACCTGGTGCCAAAATCATTATCTTATTTTGTTTTAAAGAAATAAAATGAAAAGGACAATGAAAGAAGTCTTGATTATTTCTCGCCATTTTCTGTCTGAACAACTTTCTTACAAAAACGGAAGGAAGTGTCCATTGATATGTGTAATAATGCGGTACCATACCGAAGTCGAATTAAATCAAGTTCCGAAGAGATTAGCGTTGGATTCCCGACTTAAACCTACTTAGTTCGATGAACAAGGCCCGATACCAGAGTTGAGTTGCGTTTTTCATAAGTGTAATTATACATGAAGTTTTAATTCTATAAAGAAAGAACCAAAACAAAACAGCACAAAAAAAACCAACAAACAAACAAAAAAACACCACCCCATATACAAAACAATACAAAACAAAGTGTTTGGAAACTCTAACAACAGTATACATTCCATAAAAACTCTTATTTATTAAGGTAAAAACAAAACACACAAAATTCAGTATCGAGAAGTAAAGTTACCTCTACAACATTGCGTCTTCGGACTTAAAAACAAATTCGGACTTCGGGAGGACAATGCGACATAATCGCTTAATTTCTTCAAAACTACTGAAGCGAATCAAGTGCTGTTTGCATTAGAATATTGACAAATAATGTGTGGTTAAGATCTTTTTATAATTTATCAATGGATTACCACTTTTGAAGTTATGGTCACCAATAGCTAGGGGGAATCTTTCTGAGACAACCCTGCATTATGAATTTTTCAGGAAATTAGTTAACAGTCCCAATTTAATGCGTTTTAAAAACATTGTTTTCGCAGTGTTTCGAACGAAATAACACATTTTGTGTTCAAATTTGAACTCTGGTGTTTAACTTCGTTTATGATCCATTTACTAGGTCTACAACGAGCATTGAAGGCGTGTCGAGTAAAACGTCAAATGGGGAAGGAAAATGATGATGAAATTTAAGTTTAAGTGCCGGACCAGTGTAGAGAATACACCTTTTGACAAAAATGATATTTTTATTTTTGTAGTTTGTTAATAAATTTCCAGTTATTTTAAAAAAAACTATTACAAAATCTATAAGACATTTAATTTTTATAGTGTGGACAAACGAACACGATGATCCGCCTAGAAAGGGCTCAAATTACAACATTGCCTTTGTTTCGATCTGGTCGAAAGGTATCGCAATTAATGGTTTAGTTGTTTGCCAAATCATCGTGATTATCGTTTTGAGATATTTTCAAGGTCAATATAGAGGGAATATGTATCGGCAAAATATTAAAAAACCGCCTCCAATTTACGTGAAATGTTTGGCTTTGGCTTTTAACTATTTTATCCATACAAAGTGGTTGTCAAGTCACAAGGATTAAAATTGGTACACCCACACTTAAAACGATAGGGCCAAATAAACCTTTGACGTGGTCACTTTTATTTGAAACTAGTCGTGGTTGAAATCAAACACGTGCAGGGCAATTTTATTGTTTTTAGCATCATATTGGAATGACCCCGAAATCCGGGGTCAATCTCGAAAGACCCTAAATATAGTCCTCTTTGACCAAAGGAGTCATTGACAATTTGATCAACTTACGTTTGTGGTATTTTCTTTATCACGGATTTTTTATTTTGCATCACGATGAACCAAGTGACTATTAAATATAGTCGTTTTTGACTACCAGAGGCCTGGGGGGTTATTTTTTAAAACTTATAAATGCCCCCACTATATCATCCAACAGGGTTTTAACCACCAATTTTGGGTCAATTCGTGCCACCAGATCAGTGGGGGTCAAATTTGACCCTTTGGTAGTTGGTTGGCAGATTAACAGTGGCCTTCGGCTGTCAAAAAAGTAAACCCTTTTGAGGTTATCTTTGACCCCTTATATTTAAGTTTTTTCATGAACAAGCAGGGGGATACCAAGAGATCACCAAAAAAAGATCAATTCAAACAGACAAAACAAACGTTTATTGGAAATTAACCGAAATGGATAAAAAGCTGATCACCCCAACTGTAATATCAAATCAATTATTTTTAGTGTATAGGTCCGAAAGTTAGCATCATAAATTTATAACTCGAGTAAAACAATATTGTTATTATTTAAGTTCAGCTTGTCCAATAGTATTATTATATATTATAACAATGATAAAATCGGACTGTTGCAAAATTATTGATCGTAAAAGTATATAAATAAACAGAAGAGCGCTGGTCAAAATGACATAAAACAATTTTTATAGCCTAAAAGGGTAGCAAACGAAAGTTTCTCAGTCACTTAACAATCTTTAAAATTATCTGGAAAATTACCAAAAAATTAAAAATGGCATAAGCTATGCCATTCTATAAAATGACGATGGGGAATTTTCAAAATTACCGTTTTGCCTTCTTATTTCAAAAATACTGGTTTTTTAAAAAAAATATTGACTTTTACCCTCGTGTAACTTTCTGTCCTCCTCACACGGGGTATCGAGTCTTTTTTCTCTTGTTTCTTCATTATGCTCCCTATTTTTTATATCATTTAAATGCCAAGCATGCGGGATTTCAGGGCGACCGCAACTTTCAACCTATATCGCAATTAATGAAAATTATCAATAAAATAAATAACGGTTGAAACAAACGAAACTACCGGTCGGAGTGGGCAAATTTATAAAACACTTTTCTTCAAATCTCTATTTAACCGAGGGGATTTCTATGGCCATTTTCTATTTGGCTGCTGAAAACGATTCAACAAGCATTTTTCTTATTCAAAGAATTTTGATGGTGGTTCCGTGGATTTTAAATTTTGCTGTAAGGTCAATTGAGAATTTTGGCAATTTAGACATATAACTTCAAAAAGAAAGTTCTTCTAACCTATATTGTCAGAAACGCCCACACAGATGCTTCTGTATATTCTATAAATATTTGCAAAGAAAAAATATAATAATATTTTGTTGAATTGCAAACAGGCTTCAGTTTTACAAAAATGGTATGTAGGGTGCAAGCAGAAATAGAATAGCCTTTCATTCAATCAGTAGACTTACCAAAGAACACGAGAAACACCATTTTTGTTGTTGAAGAATAATACAAAGTTATTGTTGCAAAAGAGTTTACTGAAGCATTCCAGCCAGTGGTGCAATAAACTTCCTTATGTCCTTTTTAAGTTCTACTGGTTCAAGGCTATTCTATCATTGCTTTGCCACCCAATAATACTTTTCATTAAATTTGAATCCCTTCGCAATTCAGAAAAATAATTATTATATTTTCCTTGCCAATATTTAATATACGAAGGCATCTGTTGGGTGAGTTTCTGACCAAACTAGGTTGAGGAATAACATTGTTTTTTGAAGTAATGTCAAAATTGCAAAAATTTCCCCATTGACTTTACATGCAAATTTAAAATACCATGGAACCACCATCAAAATTAATTAATATGAAAATGATATCAGATTATTTTTGGCAAGCCAAAATGGTCAAAAGGAAATCTACTCGTTTTGATAAAAAAGTGGTCATATGCCCAACCCTTGATAAAGAACACAATATTTGCGTCCTAAGTTCGAATATATGGATTCAGGGCCGTACCAATTTCAATAAAAAAATAAAACTATTTGACTAGCTCAAATTATTTAATTAATTTATTTAAATAAAGCAGGGTGATGATTGAAAAATATATTTAATTTTGCAATATAAAAAATAGTGATATATTCCCAATTAGTGGTTCAAATCTGTTACCAAGAATGGCCCAATATTGTGCCAACATTGGGCCCGGGCCCACTCTGGTCCAAGTTGGCTTGAGCAAATAAGAGTGGACCGATAACGTAGCCAATACTGGTCCCGAATATTGGTAAATAGTGGGCATATTGGCCAATATCTCCATGATCTGGGTTAATCATGTTATGGCATGTACTTATGATGTGTTTGCTTCGAAACAAGTGCTACTGACTGATTCTATTAGTGAGGGACTGTATAGTGCAAAGATTCATAGTGAGTGTGCACATCGGGATAAACCTGGATTTTGGTTTAGTATACAAACTTTATGCATTGATAATAAAAAAAAATTGCATGGAGCACTTGCCAAACCCCTTTCATGACCACAGCTGGATTTCAAGGTTACACAGGGGTTAAAAAAATTTTAAAATGTTCCAATGTGTTGACAAGCACAACATGAGGTTGTCTGGTTACAAGGACTCCAAAAAGGTACTAGTTTATACTACCTAGGCTTGAGTTTTAGGAAAATTATGGGGTAAAAACTGTAAAAATGGTTGATGAAAAAGCCTATTTTGGTGTGTATGTACAGGGGTCAAAAATTAAATGTTTGCCTACAATTTGTAAAACGTGATTCAAGTTGTTGGTTCAGTTCATTAGAATAACATAAGAATAGTTTGACTATCTTAAGTGTTATTAGCAGTATGAGCCGCGAGCTATATTGGATTCTATTGCAACCTTGGACCTATTTGTTGGATAACGTTAAAACTAAGCATAACAGATAAGGCAAACATTCCTTATTTCAATCCTTTACGTAGGGAAATAATTGCAGCATATATACCTGCATGAATCAAAGCAAAATTTCATTTTGGACCATGTACACATGCACCCAAAATTACCTTTTCACTATTTTACAAGTTTTACCCATAACTCTTGACACTATAAGCCGTAGTAATAGGTAAACATACCTTTTTGGAATCCTTGTAAACCAGACAAATATCATGGTGTAGGCTTTTCAAAATGTTGACCCCTGATAACCTTAAATCCAGCTGCGGGGTCCATAAGGGGGTGGGAGGCAAATACTTCCATCAAATTTATGGTATGATCAAGCCTTTAAAGTACTTTGTGTTTGTAAAATTCTTCAAAATTTTTATCTGGTAAGCGCCATAGATAAATAGACACCACCACTCTTTCACTACAGTCCTCTGCTATATGTATTGGACAGGGAGTGTAAAGTAATTATTGTCCGACGTATTCATAGTCCGGATACAACGGAACCGGTTTTAAAGAATAAGCGCACTCAATTCAGGTGCGTGGACTCGTACGCAAACATTAGTTTCACGCTTTATTCCGTTTTTATCGTCTATGGAGCCCGCCGGACTGTGGCTCCCGCCGGAATATATTGATTCACACCGGACATTACTTTTTTGTAATTTGACATAAAAACAAGTCAAACCACGAAACAAAACAGAGGAAGAAGGAGAAAAGAAGAAAGACAACAAACAAGAAACTCTCACCCAACCATACCAAAACCCAAAAGGAGGGTATTAGTATTTTCCCACAATGCATTTAGTCCAATAAAATTTTGCACTGGTTGTCACGTGAATTATACACTGGAAAAAAATTACTGTAAATTTTAACAAGAAAATCTTGGCAGCAATTCTGCCAACAAATGACCGAAAAATTACCAGTATAAAGTAAAAATTAATTAAATCAAAAACATATTAAAAACATATATTGGTGAATATTATAAAGATTGTAAATGTGTGGAGAATTAAAAAAAGCACTGAAGAAACACCCTAAACTTTGTAGGCCTATCAACAAATTTTTACGAAGGTATATAGTGTAAAATTTACAGTTTGTTGTAAAATATATTACATCAAACTGTAAAAATACAGTAATTTGAATTTGAAAACCGTAAAAGCTGTAATGTTACGGGATTTTTGTTGGCAGAATTGCTGCCCGTAGTAATTTTTCCTTGTAAAATGTTTTCTGTAATTTTAGTACTTAATTGTTATAATAAAAAATTCAAATTGTGTATCATAATGATGTGCTCATTATATTCGAATAAAGGCTCCACTTATAAATTGGAGTCATATTAGGCCTGAAATTGAACATAAAATTTACCAGTATTTGCTGTATTTCCAAATTACAGTCATTAATACTGTAAGTTTTGACAGTGTTGTTTTTTACTGTAAATTGCACGTAAATTTTTTACAGTGTAGTGACAAACGTAACTTAAATTGCAAGATTTGAATGAGTAGGTTCTGTCCATTTAGGGTACTTTTTATACTATAAATTAATTTGTGACAACCCAGTGCAAAAAAATTATATTGGGAGAATTGATTGGGGGAAGAACCCACTATACCGACTCTTCCAAATAAATCACTCGCCACCAATATACCCACACAACTCACGAACAGGGATACTCTAACAAGGTGGCATGCTATACATTAACACAAGGAAAAGAAATAGAATTGTGGGGAAAAATAAATTAAAACATGAGGGTTCAAGATCAATTAGGGTACATTTATTAAAATGCTCCCTAGTTTCCCTTTAATTTCAGCAATTTCATATTCACTGTTTCTCTTTATTTTGACTAAATAAAAAAATGGGATTCTAGGAAATTAAAGTGTTAATTTCGTTTTTATATGTTGCATAGTCACAGCCGACCTTATTTACCATTCGAAAAATTCCTCCATAAATTAATATTGTGTTGTGTGTGTGTATTTTATGAATTCTCTTTATGGGCCTGTTGCTGTGCGATACTTGGCAGACGATAAAAAAAAGTCGTGTGATTGTGTGTTTCTTTATCATGGGCCCTCGCACTGGTAAAACGAGATTATTCCAGTCGCTTATCTATACCGAAAGAATTTGACCGTGGTGTATGATTTATATTACAATATGACATCGTAAATTTATCATTGTTTTGTTAATGTTTGGCCCTGTGCCATGCTGGGCGCACTTTTTACAAATTACACAGAACCCATTTAAAAGGGGCTTTAATTTAATTGCATAAAGTTCAATTGGGGTGACCTTGGCCCCAAACCCCATCTGTAAAGTTGCCGCAATTTGTCATCCGTATTTGATGGAAACTGAAAGCGGTGATTCTATCACTATAGTACACTGCACAGGTACTCTATATTGGGTCAACCAAAATGGGAGCCATTTTCGCTCATAACATCCAAAACCAACATCTTTTAGCCCCTAAGATTTTCACATGGTATAAAATAAAAATAATAGCCTTCTTCAGACCACAATTATTGACCACTTTCCATAACATCTGAATCCCGTACACTCTGTAACAAATTATTGTAAAATTACAGTGTACTGTAAATACAGTACACGGTAAAAATTACATCACAAGGCGTCTACTGTAAAAATTTAGTATGTCCGGTCTCACTTTACACTATGGCCGCGCGGCCAATGAAATTCATGTCGGGGCCGGTGGTGAAATCAGATTATATCCGGTGGGAGTATGTCCGGGCGGGCTCCATAGGCGATAACTGAATAAAGTGTGAACATGTTTGCGTAAAGATTCCTGAATCGATTGCCCTATGATTCACCATTGTTCCCGGACTAATGAGTACGCCGGACCATGGTTACTTCTACACCGGTATCAACTGAGCTTTCTGCGCCGTCAGGCCAGTTGTGGATTTCAGAGATCTAGATGTAGGCCTATAGTTTTCAAGGTTATTGACTGTCACTAATCAATTCCTCCTGCTTTAAACCTCATGTGACTTTTTGTCCTCAAATTCCGTCAGAAAATATTTTTATTATTTTCTATGCATTTTTCTCTTTTTTCAAAGAGCATCAGTTATATACAGGGCGGCGCTAGGGGGTGGCAGGGGGCGGGGGCCGTCCCCCTGAGATTTTCAAATTTCTGAAAAACAGGGTTTTTGAGCAAAAATTTATATTTTTTTTAAACAACTGATTTCATTTTGTACTGTTGCGCCCCCTTTTTAACCCAGTCGCGCCCTGGTTAATAGACCGTATTCCACACGGGCGAGTGCTCAAATTGGGTAAACGACCTTCTCATAGCCGCCTGTTGGTGGACAAGATAGACCCATTCCTTACTACATACATTCACCTGTCAATAATCCTTGTGCAATCGCTAAACGTGGATCGATTGACATCTTAATGTATTGTAGTCCTGGAATGTATGTATGCATCTTGTCCCAACATGTCTGGTGGCTGCCAGTCATATTGGAATACGGTCTATAACCCGGGGAGTCATGGAGCTTCATTGTACGGAACATCGGGACTCATGTAGAATAATTATCGTCCGGCGTACTCATATTCAACACGGGAAGAACCAATGTGAACAATATGCATCGATTCAGTTGACTCTTCAGCAACATAGTTTCACGCTTTATTCCGTATCGTCTATGGAGCCTCGACTATGGCTCCCGCCGGACTATATATCCGCTTTCAACCGGTATGGGACTATCGAAAGGCTAAGGGTCAAATTCATGGGTTACACGTTGTTAGTCGACACGAATTCGCTAGTCCGACACGTCCGAGTCCGAAACGTCGCTAGTTCGAACACAGAAAATTCCTATCTTTAGGGTTGCGTCAGTCCCGAAACCATTTTGGGTCGCTAGTCCGAAAAAAAAGGTTCGCTAGTCCGAAAATGAAAAACGTCATCAGTCCGAACATCGCTTCCCGAAATTTAAATCTGAAAGCACTGCGCTAGGCCGAAATTATATTCGGACTGGCGCATTGTTTTAATTTCCAGCATTAAACACTTCGTTGTCCAAATTGAAAATGGTGCTTTTATCCGAATCGACAAACCTTCGCATATTCCTAAAATGTATTGGACTAACAGATTTTATAACAGTTTAATCACTGCGCTAGTCCCGAATCGGAAAAGCAACTGCGTTTAGTCGCGAATTTTGAAAACACTGCGCTAGTCCGAATCTGGAAACACTTGCACTAGTCCTAATCTGGAAAACCACTGCCTAGTCCGAATCTGAAAAACACTGCGCTAGTCCGAATCTTGAAAAACACTGCGTTATTCCGAATCGAAAAACACTGCGCCTAGTCGAAAGTAATTCGGACTAACGCGGTGTTTTTTTTACAGGTTGATATAAACCCTGCGCCTATCGAATTTGCAAACATGCCCTATTCCTAATCTGAAAAACACTGCGCTATCCGAATCTTGAAAAACACTACACTGCGCTAGTCCGATTTTTTCGGACTAGCGCATGTTTTCAAATTCGGACTAACGCAGTCCTTTTCAGATTCGGTTTAGCACTGATTTAATATTTGAGTATCAAGGGGCTGTATTTATTAAACATATTTCACTTTAAAAGGCTTAGCACGATAATGCAGAATCGCAAAAGGTGGTAAATGCATTTTTAAACTTATAATCAAGGGATAATTGTGTACAATGACATATAACTGCTTTAATGGAATAAACACCCACCCAATTGTATGTGGGTTGGTATGTCCATGAAACAGTTACCGTAAAGGATTTTGGTGCTAAGTTGATTTTCTGCTGGTTTTTTCATTCATAGGACCATACAGTCAAATAATGGGTGCAAATTTTCGGACGGCGGCCCCCTCCTCAAGGGGGGAAATGTTACGACAGGGAAAATTTTAAAAATCGAGTCAAATTGGTTGGTTTTAATGTACATTACATGTTCGTCTCATTATAAGGATTAGAAAAGTGAAATATTTGCTAGTTCCGACCTTTAGTTAAAGCGCTAAGCCCTATAATGGTTCAAGTTCATCTGGTAAAATTTACCCAATGCTCAGATTTTGTTGCAACTGGTGGAGAAGTTGTTTGTATTATCTCACATGATCCAAAAATGTGTTATTTTACAGTGTGTTACATTTGTTGGCTAATTACATAGCAACATGTCGCAAGGCTCTACATGGTCATGGGGGTCCACCAGACTTTCCCTGGATGTCGCAATGGTGATATAAAGATCAATTAATGATTTTTCCTTTTCAGTATGACACCAAGGATCATTTGACACAAACCACTTTCAACAACATATCGGAGCATTTACCCCAGGGTGACCTTGAACCATTCTGGGGCTATACCGCTTTAACTAAAGGTTGAACCTAGGCAAATATATATTTTTTCTAATCCTTATGACGACGAACGCGTTTGGTGTCCCATTAAAACACCATTTGACTCGATTTTTAAATTTTTCCCTGTACTACCATTTGCCCCCTTGAAGAAGCGGGCATCAGTAGGAATTTGCACCCCATCATTTCTGACAGTTTGGTCCTATTGTTGAAACCCAAACAGCAAAACAAAATCATTTTAGCAATGAAATCCTACGGGAATACACACCCACCCCCACTATAGTTAAAAATGGAAGTATTTGAGTGAAAATTTGTCCATAAATACCGTCTCCCCCAAATAGACTGCAGCGACGGCATCTCAAATCTTGCACTAAACAGCTGATTGGGTTTACACCAGTACAGAATAAACAAAGTTCAATAATATTTGTTGTTTGAGGTCAAATGTATTGATCATGGCGCACATATCACGCTGAAAAGAAAATCTTGATATTCCCGGGGAAAGAACATTTTTATATCAATCCCAAGTCGGAAATTTTGATACGCACGTCTAGAAATACAGAATCAGATAAAAAGTACTGCCTTGTCTTTAATACGCTGATTTCAAGCCAACCACTTGCAGGTTATGTTCGCATATGTCCATGCCAGTAACAAATCTAAAAATATGAATTTGATGATTTTTCGAGTGTTGTCGGATAGCAAATCGGCTGCTAATCCCTTTAATTGTTGTATTAAATATATTCCAGACTGATTTTTTATAATATCGAAATCTTTTGTAATACTTATCATTTGAAGTGGTGTCAGATTCATTGATTTACATAACGAGAGACCTATTCGTATAGATGTATTCGTATAAAATAAGTAGAATGGTTAAAATGGAAAAAAGTCATAATGCACGGCGCCTCTCTAAATTTGGCGAAATCAGTTTTGTGTAGAAAAGTATAATAAAAAAAGAATTGTGGGCTAAAAACATATCACACAAACGAGCAACTGTGAGGTGTTGTTTTTGACATTTAGAAAACCTTTGGCTTTAGATCCTTCTACCTAAAACAAAGCCAATCTATTTTGGTGTGTTATTATCGTCCTCGCTGACGAACAACACTTTCTTACTCATTTTCAAGTACCTCCTCAAAAAATCGTTTCCGAGTTATTGCGATCATGATCTACTGGGTGATTCAATATTGACACAAAAAAGAAAGATTACTTTTTAAGGCTTAGTTGCGCCACTTTAACAATAAATTCAAAATTTGGCCGTTCGACAACTAATTCACCCAGTGTTACTGATACCAACACTACTTGCATTGATCATAATTCTCACTAATAATCCTAGAACGATTTGTCAATCAGGTACATCAATATTGGGTCTTAGCGACCACCTACCTTCTTATCAACTAGTAACAGCGTAAAGTTTTGTCAGGGTCACAGGAGTGCAATGGTTTTGGGTGTATACTAATTATAATAGTGCGTTTTGATATTAAGTGGGGGGTATTAATAACCTGCGAATGCGCGATCCATCCAATGGTATATTCTTCAATCGCGCGCGAAAAAAAACCGGGGTCATTGTTGAGAGCACAATGAC